>JABASL010000068.1:0-33262 GCA_019775825.1 Neanura muscorum | reverse complement strand
ATGACAGAGTCAATGACAGCAGCAATAGGACTAGGAGCTCTTTTCCCGTTATTGCGCACAAGATTTGCACAAAATACGGTTTTATAAATTACGAGACAGATGATTTCAATTCTGTATAAATTCAGAGATTTACAGGTCACTTCTATCATTATTCCTCCTTTGCCTTCCCTTCACCGTGGTTGGATATTAAACTGAAGTTATAACGTAAGTTAATTACGTCATTTTCTAGTGGGTTACTAGTTTAAAATCATAAAATCAAATTATTGAACAATTTAACCAATTTCAGGATTCTCCGCACTAAACGTCAATGTAAAAAACTAATTGAGGGTGACAACATCGGTCATCTTGAAATTTTCTGTCCTTGATATTGGAAATACGTATTAAGCGCTTCCACAATGGCTGACCTATGTCTGCTTCTTTTAAAACGCAAGTTGGTAGCCAAGTCAGTCGGGCGAGAGAGGATTCGATCCGAATCGTCGGCCTTAGACGAAGCCACCATGGACTTGAAAAGTTTGAGGCGGAGACGAAGGTCGTCGGGACGAGAGTCCAGAACAAATGGCATGTCCTTTATTACACTAAGCACGGTCATGGCCCTCACTTGTGTCTTTCTACTGGGAGCCTTGAGTGCTCTAGTTATAACAATCTGGAGAACAGATGGCCGGCGTAATGGGAGATTCCAGCCCTTACCATTAGTTGAACACCTTCATGTGGTGGAGGAAAACGATTTTATGACCCTGCGAATTGATCCGGATGGAGAATGTGAAGGGGAAAACTCGTTAGGTAATTTTAAGTTTTAGAATAAATGAAATATAACGAATGTTTCTTTTATTACATTAATTTTACTCTGGCCCTACCTTCATCAATGGATTTGAAGTTTCTGAACGCTTTAACTAATTTTTATTTTCGTTAGGTATGGAATTGGAAGCCATTAGCTCAATTCACGCCGCACTTGACATGAAGGAGAATGGGAAATTAAAAAAAGCGCAGAAATTGTTCAAACATGCGATGGCCCTCTGTCCTCGTCACCCTGATGTCCTGACGCACTACGGCGAATTCTTCGAGGAAGTTGCGGATTACTTGATGGCAGATCATTTATATGTCCAAGCTCTAACTTATTCCCCTCACCATTCCCAGGCGCTAGTAAATCGAAAGAGGACGCTCCCTGTTGTGGAAGAAATTGACGAGAAACGTTTACAGAAGATTGATGGCAAGAAAGACATGCTAACTTCCGCTGGAGATTCAAGCACGCTAAACCGAATTCGAAAAGAAGCGTATTTTCAACATTTGTACCATTCAGCCGGGATTGAGGGCAATACCATGTCCTTATCACAAACTCGTATGATAATCGAGACTCGAATGGCAGTCGGCGGCAAAAGCATCATAGAGCACAATGAGCTTCTTGGTTTAGATGCCGCCATGAAATTCATCAATAATACCCTAGTCAATCGAATCGGAACTATCAATGTAAACGATATTCTCGACGTTCATCGTCATGTTATGTCCTTTGTAGATCCATCTGAAGCTGGGCACTTCAGAAAGACACGTGAGTACATTAATGAAGGACCAAACACGTCGAAACCCTCGGGGTAAAATATTTTGACTTTGGGATTAACGCTCGTCCTTTGATTGTTTAGAAGTTTACGTTGGTTCTCATGTTCCTCCTTCTCCACTTGATCTGCCGAATCAAATGGACCAATTAATAGAATGGCTCAACTCTGAAGATGCACTCTCCCTACATCCGATTCACTATGCTGCCATTTTTCATTACAAAACTGTGTACGTTCATCCCTTTGTCGATGGAAATGGTAGAACTGCAAGACTTTTAATGAACTGTAAGTTAATTTTTGCAAAAACTGAATTTTAAATAACAGCATTTGTTTAAATTCCAATTTGAATTATGTATTAAAGGGGTTTTAATGCAAGGCGGTTTCCCACCTGTGATCATACCAAAACAAGACAGACATTTTTATTATGAACACCTGGATACGGCAAACCGGGGTGACCTTCGACCATTTATTCGCTTTATTGCCAGTTGCACAGAGAAGACGCTGGACGCCTATCTCTACTCGATCCAAGAACATCCACAGTATCACATTCAAGGGCCTCGAAGTGCACATAATATCCAATCCGTTGACGAAGATGAGGCTGAGGACCATATATCATAGGGACGCTATTGACCTAGTACGCTAGCCACTAAAACTGTAATCGTATTTTTATAACTCGAAATGCAATCATACCTTTAGTCGTACAATTTTCCCACAGTATTACCATGTTTTGCCAATTAATATTTTTAAGTTTTAATATAGTTTTAATTATTGTACGTTATAACCGCATTCTTTTGAATTTAACTAGTGTTCATTTATTTGATTTTTTTTTGTTTTAAAAATTACAAACCTGTTTTCACTCTTAATTTACTTTTAGCTGGTAGGTCAGTACCGAAAATGAGATTACGCTAAAAACGTTTACGGTAGTTATAGTTTCTTTCTAAGCAGTGTAAAGATTAATAATTAATTAGGGACACTAATAGTAATCCGCACAATTGGTAAATACTTATCAGTTAGTAATGGTTAGGAATCAAATTTCTGCCAATTGCATTTAGTTTTTGTAATCGTTTAACTTAAACCCCTAACCCTAAAGCATGCTTCAACATGCTTTCTCAAATTGCAATTTTCAAAATATCAAAAAAAACTTTATCTCCTCAGACTTTCACAATAAAATTCCTATAGCGTCCACCCCACATCACAATTTCGAAATTAATGAGTTTCACTAGACAGAAACAACGGCTGAACTTAAATGTCATGCCTGAGATTATTTGGAATGAGTTCAGGAAACAATTCAATAATTAAAATGTGTTTGAAAAACGAAAAAAAACAGCTCAAAAACACAGATAGGAAACGACAATTAACAGAGCCAAGTTAAACGTGTCAGTTAACACAATACGATATTATAATTAAGAACAATTTTTAAAGCGTGTTAGTTTAGAGGGGTTTCTCCCGGATGTGCAAATACTTTCCTTAATTTTTGCACTGGGCTGAGTTGGAATAATTGGTAATTTGGTGTGGTTAATTAAATAATACACTTTCTACCTCAGACGTCGTTGGACGGTTGAAGATGAATCTTTCAAATTTCGCCCTGTTCGTCCTCCATCAAGAATCAGCGTCGTGGTTTTGCCGTATTCATTTTCTTGGATGCATTTTCCTCTTCAGCAGCAAGCGCTCGAAACTTCGCAACTCGTTGACGTAATTCTTCCAGCATGTGTGTCTTCTCGTTGATCAGTTCCAGCACCCGGGTGGCATAGGCTAAAAAAATAACAGTTAAGTTTTCCTGTGTTTACAAACAAAGCCTTCACCGCTGCGGTTTTTCGTTTTTGACGTTTCTCGCAACGTCCCATACCTTCAGTATCAAACTGAACTTGATTGGTCAGACCAAGCAGCATTTTGTGTTGTTGGTTCCACTGCGGGGTCATATCGAAGAACTGCTTGTGATATTCTACCATTTCTTCCTCCGCTTCATTCAATTTTGATACAGTTTCATGAAACGTCAGCATTTCGCCAGACATCTCATGCTCCTAGGATCCCAAAACAGTAAATTAAAATGTGCTCTTCTTCAGTTCTTTTAAAAATACTCGCGGACGGAATGCTCAACGTTTCAGAAAAAAGTTATTTAGCAACAGTAACACATCAAAATTAGACTTTCAACGGGTTCAAAGCCTGCAATTCCGTTGCAAAAATTACATCTTACATTCAAGGACCGCAGTTGAGCCAAATCACTGCTCTGACTATCCATCACCTCATCCTCGTTAAGAGCTGACATTTTTATTTCCATTGGATCGTGAGCGGTAAGGCCCTTGACACGGTCTACAAGGAACAAATACAGGTAAAGTACAAGTGACAGGAAGTACGATGCGGTTTAGCTGAGGCAAAAGACTGGACCAGGTTACAAGAATATATCTATTACGATTTACGATGACATACCTGCATAGCGAAGAGTGTTGATTGAGTGTTCACAGGAACTCATACCGGGGCTGATCATAGCTATCATGCAGGTACGAGACTTGTCACCCATAAAGGAGTCTCGAAGGACTTGTGTCAATTTACTTGCACGGAAAGGCAAATGCGATCCTCGAAGACCGAGAGCCCGGACACATTCTTTCAATGCCAATAATGACTTGTTGATCTCCGCTCCCTCCATACCTGAAACGGCATTAAAGGAATTGTAAGGAATTTATAAACACCAAAAATAAATTCAAAAATAATAAAAATTGAAGAAGTCCCTTACGAGTCTGACGGTCGGCCGAAGACGTATCAGCACCTCGCTCATTTCCAGCTAAATCAATCAGCGAGAACTTTCCGTGCACGCGTGACATTGCTCCCCGCAGAATTACTTGAAAGACTGCATGCGAGCGAGATGAATTGGAATTAGCAGATGTTTGCCCACTCGTCCGGGCTTGGTTACCGATTTGAATTAATTTCAGCACGTCTTCAACTCCGTCCACTCCTTTCTCCGTCAAACCAATAATTTGCACTTGCTGTTTGCCATCTTCCAAAACCCGCAACTTGGCCTTACCCGCCAAGAGATCAAATACCTAAGAAATAAAACAACAACAAAATCAAAACCGTAATTACATGAATTCCGGGACTTGCTCATGAGATATATTTTCTCCATATCGACTCTACCTTTCCAGAATAGATTTCAAAAAAACTACAGGAGACGTGAAGGTTAAGATTCCTGTACGCGTGAAGTTTTAAAAGCCGAAAAACGTCTTTAGCCGTCATTGCGTAAATTCCTTTCTGACAGTCCTGAATCTTGCCATTGAAATCCCCACCCATTGTGTGCGTTTTACCAGAACCTGAGTATAATATAATTGTAGGAAAACAATCATACTTTTAGGAATATGAGTGTGCGTAATCACCTGTTTGTCCGTAGGCGAAGCAGGTGGCCATTCCGCCTTCAAAAATTGTCTGGACCAACGGTCTTGCAGTGAACTTATACACGATCTCATTGGAACAGCCCTCATCAAAAGCGTAATCGAATCGATAATGTTGATTTTCCAAATACTTTGTTAAGTCCACCTTTTGCTTTGGTTCGTGTACACTCATTTGGTTCTTATTCGGTACTGTAATTACATCCACCTCTTTACGAGCGATTTCTGTGACAAAAATAAACATTAACACAATCTTCAGCAATACATTAAAAGAAAAGTGAACACTAAAACTGCAATATGATTTCAAGTGAACATGATCCTTGTCATACCTTTTTTGTTCATTGGACGCTTTCGAACGCATACTGTAATTTGATGATCTTCCACTGGATCAGTGTCTACTAGAGGTTTGATCTCTAACCCTTGACGATAGTCTCTAACCATGGCAAGAAATTCCCAGTTCGGATTCCCTGGATCCAAATTCATTTGATTTTCCTTTTCAGTTTTTTTCTCTGCCTGACGAATCCGTCGTTCCTCTCGATTTTTCTTTAATTTCTCAACTTCATGCACAACATTTGTTTTCCGACGCGGGCCGCCTTGTGAAAAAAAAAACGTCAAGTGATTAAATCGAGGGAGTACAATGAATACGTGATTGAAATTACTTACCGAGTTGCAGATTATTATCTCGTGTTACTGTTCCGCCACCACTGGATGCTGTTTGAACGACTTCCATATGTTGATCTTCTGTATCTGTCGGCACATTGGATGGAGGTGTACTATCAACTATGGCGACCGGCTTAGATGGGGCCATCACAGTTTGTCGATTAATCCGTGGAATTCGACCAAGATTCTGCGACCTCGCTAATTTTGGCAAAAAAAAAACACATTACCAAACTTTCATAAATCCGTAAGAGAGCAACTTGGGGCTGGGGACTCACTTTGCACCGGAACTCCCGCGACAACACTTGAACTGGAACTGTTTGTCCCATTCCGAGAACTTTGAGGTGGAGGCTAGGGGGAACACAAGAGTGGTTGAATATTAGTATTAGCGCTACATTGCTCTGGATAAAACATGGCAGTCTTACCTCAGGGGGTCGCACCGCCGGACTAATTCCACTTTGAGTTTTGTCGGAAGATCTTACTGGTGGTGCAAAAGGCATGTCTTCAACTTGGTTCACGGTGTCTGCTTGAATAACTGACTTCACTCCAGTGACATGAGGATTTAGATTGTAAATCATTTCCATATCCACCTCAAGAAATATACACATTAGACGGGTCTCCACTTTTATTGCAAAAAAAAGTAAGCAGTTAAAAACAAACAAGCGGGATCGAAGCATCGGGTAACCAGTTGCCATGGGGAGTATGAGCCATAAAAGCGCGAAACTTGTTCTCTTGTGAAATTGTTTTCATGTTTACTTCTTTGCCTTTGGTTTCATTCCTCTCGAACCATTCGACAGTGATGCTACGACTATCATGATTTACCCCTGATACGACTGCTGTATGCACCCGACCTAGAAGCATTCCAAAATGGTTGTCATTTAGCGTGAAAATTAACGGTGGAAAATGAAAATGATGCCTTAAGACTGACTGCCCTGTGTCCTCAACAAGGATTTCAGTAGGAAGGATTCAAGTAAGTGCGGAGTACTAATGGTGTCGAAGAAATAGTAGTAGGCAGGGCGAATGACCAATTATGGACATTTGCCATATTTGGATCTTACAAAAAAAAATCGTGCCAAAAACTGGAAGGATTAAATCATAGCTTTGAACTTGAACTCTTTAAGGTAAACGATAAAAAAAGTCATGATGCTATTCAGCCATAAAAGATTCGTCATCCTGTTGTAAAGGCCAGGATAAGGATTGGACAGAGTTATCCTATGTCGTACTGTTTAATTAGATTCCAATTTAAACTCCTCACCATCCGTTCTTTTTATGTTCACTTGCATGCCTAAACCAAACGGACATGTTAAGGAGTTCGTATCCATGTTCGGATGACCTGAACTAACGGTCACCGCAGACCTAGAAACAAAAAGCAAGTTAGTTTAAGTACGTAACGTAAAAGTGGTAACCTTTATCTTATCACTTAACTATAAATGCTTGTCAACTTGTTCCCGCTCAAAATAAGAAGCAATATCCTAATGACTCACTATCCCCACTGTACGTAGTTCACTTCACTCCAAAAGGTAACCGTTAATTTTTGCAGCCTTCGAAAGGCTTGACCAACGCCAAATTTAAGCAATAAGGTTGCTTTTCACAACCGACGAACGGTATCAGATGGATGATAATGATAAAGTCAAATCTAATGTTCCAAAATTCTGTTGTCTTACCGATTGCCTCCGAGAACCATAGGTACGGATAAAGCTGGAGACACTGAAGGGACGCTGAATTAGTAGAGTATAGGGAAACGGAATTATGTGAATAAATGTTTCGTGAGTGTCGTGCTCGTGACTTTCGTTATTACAAAAATGTGAAGTTCCTTCCTTAATTTACATAGAATTGACCAAATGACGGCCGATATGACAAAAGGAAGAGTATCCAAGTTTCCACTAATTCACAACAAAAGATTTTAGAAATATTTATTAACCGCACGAGAGCTTCCTTCCTCTTTCGTTGCCTGTCTGTGTCCCGTTGTTTGTACGTTAACTGTTGTGTGTGAGGCTAATGAAAAAGCAATGCAATTCAGAGCGAGGGAAGAGAGGGGAACAGAAGAACGGACTGCTGCAAAAAGGCACGGCACGGAACGGAGTCTGTGCCAAAATAATTCAACAATTCAGATTTAGTGCATTGCAGGGTTCCACAGTTCCCATTAATTGTCTTTTTGCTTACCCTACCAAAATACGGGGGAAAACGGGAAATGACTTTTAATTTTACATAACATTTTCCCAGCAAATGGTTGATAGTTTTTTCTAAATAAAAACTTACGGCTTAATATTCCTCTTTAGATCCTCTTTAGAAATAATTTCAAATTTGTAAAATAAATAAATTACAATTTAAAAAAGAAAAAAGCTTTAAAATTATATTGAAGTACCCGCAAGTCGGTACCAAGCAGATTGCTTTGGGTTTCATCTGAGCAAGTCGGGCACAATGCCCTTCTTACGGAAGTTCAAAATTTGTACCTGGTTAGATTTTGGGATTAAATTTAAAGCTAGTGAAGATGTATTTTAAGGAAATGGGTAGGTTGGGGACACAAACATTTTAATCAAGGTTCCTTCGCATAAAAAATTCTCGAATTTGCAAAAGAAAATATCACTAAGGTAACGCTTTCAGCCACCCCGACGCATCAACTTACCAACAACGAAATCCTTCGTCTGGTCTGGAGTTTTCATCGAGTACGGTGAAAAGTTTGCAAATTCAACCCACGCTACAAAAACGTTCAAACGTTGCTTTACAAAATATACGCTTACTGACAACGTTCTTTATTCTGAAGGCCATTATGGAAGAAATGTCAGTAAGGAATAATTTTAGGCTACGCATAAAGGTTGTCCGTGATTTTTGCCAACTTTTAATTCCATTTTTTCATTTTTCTTTCCTTTACGGACGTACACAATGGTTTGACCGAACACTTCTCACGATTTACTCTTTCCCCCGACATCTCGGACGTCTTTTATGCACGGCCCTTTCGCATTATCTCTCGAATAACGACACTAAATAAGCTAAATTTCGTTTCCATTAAAACAAATTTAGGGTCGAAGATGTTTTAATCGATTTAAATCGGATATATCAAAAGTTAGTCGAACTTGTAAGACAATTGAACGCGGAAACCAGTACCGGGATTACCCCATTGTCTCTGGAATTTCAAAATATTGCACAACGTTTAAGCTTCGACACTGGGAATTTAGAAAAACTTCGAGAAGCATTATTTGCAGAAGGTTCTCAGCTAGATGAAATTGAGTCCGAAAATTTGTCTGTTCCAAAGACTTCAACAAAACAGTTAGCGGTGGAACCAATTGCGGGGACAAGGGAAAAAAATGACGTCGGACCGATAGACGCAGCATTTTCAATTTTAGATAGTTTAATGTGGACCCATCCAAGATATCCGAAGACAGCAGAGGAGGCTGCCAAGTCAGTTGAAGACATTCTTTCATCCGCAGCTAATCAAGAACCTCCAGCCTTAATTAATGAAATTATTGTTACCAATGACGAATATGAACGGGACACAGTGCCTTCTCAGGAAACGATGGATACAATTGAACAAAGTCGTGAACAAATCTCAACGGTCAAGTCAAATTCTTATGCTGCAAGGATCCCTTGAATTTTTTAGAAATATTACATATAATGAAAGCTGATTAGATCATTTTTTGGTATTTTCTTTCACAGAATAATAGCTCATCGGACAGTTTTAGTCGAAATCAAACAATTTCAAACCTCTCACCGGCTTCTAAGTACATTCGAAGACAAAAAATCCTGGAAAGCGTTCTCATGTAATTTACAATTCGATAGCGTACTATACAAAAATTCAGCTTCACAGATTTAATGTTTATTCCTTTCTCAGAAAACTGAAACAACTCGACAGAAAGTTGCTCGAGATGGTTCCAGGCGAACGTGCCTGTACAGTGGAAAGACTTCCAGAGATGTCACCGTCCAGAACCAAAACACTACAAGGTCATAAGGCAGCTTTTGATCCAATTGAATCCAAAAAAGCTGTGAGCACGGTACGTTACCGCAGTGTTTCTTGATTAGACCAATATTTAAAACCAAAGTTCTCAAATTTCCAGAAAACAAGCGGTAAAAGTACGAATATGAGCTACAACCATACCACACCAAAGCAAAATCGCAAATACTTGCAAACCAAAAGGACGTCACGGTATAAAATATTGATAAATGAGACTTAATGAAAACGTACTCCCCACATTACATTTAACAGGCAAATATTTGTACAGCAATAGGTCGCCCGATACAACACAAACCGTGGATGAAACTTCACAAACTGACGCAGCCATACAGCATGCTACCAGCACGAGGTCTAGATCTGGAGGTAATAACGATCTGGATGCAAACGGCTGGAAAGAAAAAGCGAATTTGGTCCTGAGTGCTCTGGTCGAATATGATGTAAGAAATACCAGCTTCGTGGCAAATGAAGTTGGGCGTCTTCCATCACCAACTCAAACAACCCTTCCATACTGGGGAGAGGGCGGTTATTGGGCCACAATGGCCAATGAAATGTTCAAGTCCTTACTGAAGCAACGAAAGTGCAATGCAATTGTTTGGAACACGCTAACGCAGCATAGTACGCTGGAAACTGCACTGGACCATTTGAGAAAGAAACGGAATTAAAACAGTTTAAGTTAAGCAAAATACTTTTTCTACTTTTACTGGCACAGAGAGTACCGTTGGTGTAACACCAACGAGACTTTGAGTCTTTGGTTTCTCGTTTCCAGTAATTGTTGTGCCGTGTCAATAAAATTAACGGACTAATTCAATATTGATAGTGACTGTCTGCCTGATTTTTAAGGGATTTTAATAAAAATTTGTAATATTATGAAAGTTATTTTACCCACACATTCACGAGTGCAGCACTCGAAAAATTTTGAGTACTTACAATGAGTAACAACTAAAATGATGAATTTTATAACCAACCAAGATCATCTTATAGGGGGCTTAGATTCCGCCTGCGGATAAACTTTGTCGAATCCCCTTCTAGTCTGGATTCCGCGGTTTGCTTCTCGGTTTTGGTTTGGGTGGTGGTGGTGGTATCAAATGCTGCAGAACACGTCGGTGTAGTCTGGATGGATGTGGTGAACCCTGCCAGCTGATGTTTCGGCATTCAGGATTTATTTGGACTTTTTCACAATTTGTGTTTTGTGTGAGCAGTAGCAGCATAGCCATTCAATAACATGTGTAAATAGTAAAAAATAAAGTATATTTACGTATTCCAGAATCAATTGAAATCATTTGCAACACTAGGTTGAAATCCTAATTTAGTTTATTGATTAGCTAATCCCAATACGAATATCGAATATGGTTAGGCTACGTCATCGGTAAGTTATTTATACTAATAAATTTCAGGAGTTCATAAATCGTTTGCAACACTAGGTTGAAATCCTAATTTAGGTTATTGGTTAGCTAATCCCAGTACGAATATCGAATATGGTTAGGCTACGTCATCGGTAAGTTATTTATACTAATAAATTTCAGGAGTTCATAATTAGGTATACTTATTTAGAGTATTAACTCCGTAACAATATTTTCAGCTACGTGGTGGTTGAAATTTCATTTAAGGACGATCGTGCAAATGTCGGAAAGCTTTCTGGGCCTTCACTCATTCGTGCAATACAAAAATCAATTCGTGACCTGCATGGAATCCATGGCATTGCTGTCTCATCAGGAGTTCATAATTATACTTATTTAGAGTATTAACTCCGTAACAATATTTTCAGCTACGTGGTGGTTGAAATTTCATTTAAGGACGAGCGTGCAAATGTCGGAAAGCTTTCTGGGCCTTCACTCATTCGTGCAATACAAAAATCAATTCGTGACCTGCATGGAATCCATGGCATTGCTGTCTCAAAGTCCGGTCTTTACGGTAATCACAATAATCGTTATGGGGTGGATTGGACCAGGCGGTACTTTTTCAGAGTTTTTAGTCGACGCGCAGCCACAGTGAAACGGTTTAGGTTTTTCCTGCGCGATGTGTTTGAAAGTTTAGGGTTTTATCCTAAACGGGAAATAACATTGAGTACCGTCTGGTCCAATCCACCCATCGTTATGAGTCACTGAACATTTTTCATAAATGTAAAGCTCTTATCAATATTCTTTCAGCCAGTTACCTTAATGCAGACACAAACATGGCTTTTGTGCGAATGCGAAGGTCAGCGTATGAGATTGTGACGTCCGCCATGGCTCTCGTTATTTCAGTGGATGGAGAATTGTGCTCTCTGAAGACCTTATATACTGGCGCAACGATTCGACACTCCAATATGTTCCTCCGCCGTTACCAGAAGCGACAGCTCGAAGCCAAATACGCTTCCCTTAAAACAGATGTCCAGCGACAAGAATTTCGGCTTCAGCTGGCCAAAATATCGTATACGCCCATCCCCTTTTGTAAATGAAATATTTTTTTATTCAGAACTAATTTCGTATACTGTTAGCCGTGAATATTCTAATTGATTCTAATAAGCTCCTACATTAATTTTTTAAATGCTCCACAGAGGGCTTAAGCCATTTTCCAATGAGTTTTCAAGATTTTTCATTTTTGCCTTTCTCAAGAGAAAGGCATATTCTGACTTGGGTAAGGGCTAGGTAAGGGCACTTCCAAATTTTACAACTTCCAGTCCAAACATCCTGTATTAGCCTTTCCATGATTAGCATAATTCAATTGTTACATCGCCTGCTCCAAAAATCGCTTTGGGCAAAACTACACCCATTCTCGGGAGAAAACGTTTTGCATAGAAAGTAGCTTATTTAGTACTACTTTAAATTCCTAAAGACATCAAACTGGGAAGGTGATTTGCAAAGGAAGGAAGACTTATTTCAGAGTTTCTTGGCTCCAGGCATTTCTAAGCTTCTGTGCTCCGCATTTTAGCCACGCCAAAACTGATTGTTTTACTTCCAACTTTCATTATTTAGAACTTTGAAAGTTGAAAAGGAAAGCTCCGTCTTCCGTGAAGCCGTGAGGCTGCGCAGGGCTTTGCGATTTTCTACCCGAGAAAATACTAGGAGAAATGTTTGGTGAAAATCAGTTGTGTTTGGGGTTCTTCCAGGATCAGTCAGTCTGCTCCCTGTCCCTTCTAATTCTATTGTATTCAACGCACCCTTAGCCTAGCCCTGCAACATCTGCTGTATTCCTGTTCGAATCTTGGGTTTTAGGCTTCTCAACCCCTTTTCCGCAAAGCCAGTTCACAATTCCTCTGCCCCTTGAAAACAGATCGGTTCCACAGGCACCCCGTCTTAAAATTAGTGAGACCTAGACTCCATAATTCACCAAGGACCAAGTTCTCAAGGTCAGAAAAGTTATGGGATAGTGTTTCAGCGTTTTGAAATTCCATAGTTTGTTAGTGCTAAACGCCAAACGTCAGGGATCACGGGTGGATCAGAAATGGGCCTAATGGATCGTCTTCGCCAAGGCTCAGGAGATATATCACCCGAGGTCACGAGAACAATCCCAGCAGCCCCAAGTCCAGTTCGTAAAAAAGGTACATTTGACATTGCCTTTCTTACGTGGTCAATCAGAGGACAGAGAACATAGTCGAAACCAATCAGAGGAAAGTTGTTCAGGTGGGAGTTCAGATTCGTCTATAATTGACATCCTGACAGACTCCGCCCCACCACAAATTCCATCTCGCAATAATCTTGAAAGGAAAAAACGAAAACGAAAGGTCAATGACGCTCCTGAAACTAATTTCGCATCGGAAAAGTCAGCCAAATTTGAAATACAAACATTTCCTGGATCGGAACTAATCATTCCTCAGCTTACATCACCTTTTAATTTCTTACCACAACTAAAAAGTGGGCCTCTAGGCCAATTTGTGCCATTTTCATCAGACCCACCATCATCCTCAGCCAATCCTACTTGTGTGAATGGTCGCCGCGGGATATTTGGACATTCTTCGGCAGAACCACCACATCCCATACAGCATCATCCACAGTTCTATCAACCATATCACCCGTTCTTGATTTCTCCTAAGATACCACCACAAGTTGAAACCGCCAATCAGAATCCAGGAAGCCACCAATCGACGACCCAGAGTCCGCCGCTTACCACTTCTACGCTACTTCCGCCGTCTCTTGCAGCCCTGTCCCTTCCAGCTCAGAACGTATGTGCCAAATGTAAAATCGGGTTTCGGATGACATCTGACCTCGTATGTAAGTTGTGCTGTTCATTTTTAATACCTCGTTATTTAAAAATTTTACGGTGAGTCATGCATTTTTTATTTTTAACAGACCATATGAGGTCCCACCATAAACGAGAAACGGATCCACAGCAGAAAAGACGAGAAGAAAAACTCAAGTGTCCCGTGTGTCATGAAACTTTTCGAGAACGCCATCATTTGACCCGTCATATGACGGCCCACCAAGATAGGGAAGAAGAATTGGAATTTAAGACGGGGAAGGTGTAGAAAGGTCAAAGGGCAAACTCGGGTCTCAATTTAATCAAAAACCCCTGGTTCTGTGATACCCTCCTAGTTTATAAGCATGACAAGTATACTATATCTAGACCTCTAGTCATTTTTAGATTTTAGTTTGTTCTTGTAACATCTTGAGGAACATAGCTTGGACCTTGGACGAAATAATGGCGTCCATTTCCAAACTCCACCTCGGCCCAGTTGTTGAAACTTTGTCGTCTTACGAGGTTGGGATTAAGATAAGTGAAAGTAATTTGGTCTTTGTCCCTTCTTCCAGAGTTCAAAGTTTGAAGAGTCCAATAAAATGAAATTTCCTTTCTCCTAATCTTATTCTTTTTATTTTAACGTCCCAGTGGGACATTTTCCCGTGGAAAAGGAAACTGAAGTTGAAGAAGAATGAAGCTCCTTCTTGATTTTGGGAGGGTGGATACGGATAAGCAGAAGGGACTTTATGATTGGGGTCTGAATTAATTTTATGATGGATTTTAATGGCTGGGTCGTTAAATGTTGCTGGTGTCATTGTGTTGCATGAGAGCAATGTTGTAGTACTGTGGCAGACTTTTTTCAGAAGTAGATTTTAACAATGATCAGCGATGGGGCTGGAAAGAAAGCACATGGCGTGAGTGTGGGTTCTTAGGATATTTTGGATGGAGTGGTCACAATTCTTGCTTAGTGTGACAGTTAGGACAGTTAGCAAGTGGGGAAAGTTGGGCTGGAGATAAGAGTAAGTTTTCGTTTGGAAGTTATGAGATCCTCCACTTTCTCTCGAGAAAGAAACAGATTTCACCCGCTCAGCTTCCACTTCTGATTACATCTCGATATTTTACGACCCACCCACATACGTCACCTCGCTTCTCAAACTAAGTATACATTCAATGTAGACTTCCTATCTTCCACCACCACGCAAATACATCGCTCTACAACCTAACAATACCCAAAAACTAAACACATCAACCAACCTTTTTTACTATTACAGTCGAAACAAAATATTGTGCAAATAAAAATGTTATCAGAATTAAAATAGTTTCAAAATATTAATAAAAATCCAACATAAGGTAAACTTTACCAAGCGCTACTTTTTAGGAGGCGTTTCGCCGCGGTGTTTGGTTTGGGAAAGGTGCTTTCACGCTTCAGTGCTTTTTTCGTTTTTTACCTAAAATTTAAAAGCTGGAGGTTGTATGTGGACGCCGTCGAATCTTTAACCCGACAAAGGTAAATACGCCTAACTTTAAGTACATTACGTCAACGTATTTGGTAGTATCTGGTGCCTCAAAAACTCTGATTTGAACAGGAAGTTTTTTTTAAATGTAAAAATGGCCGGCCTTGAACACCTTTTTCCATTAAAATGACGGAACAAGATTTTTTTTCAGTTTTCAGTAAACCCTCTCACTTTTCAGTGACCAACTCCATTCCAACTATGACCATTGGCGTATAAATTAAGTTCTCCAGTTTCTAGTCGTTTAGGCAGCACTGAAAGTCGCTTTAAGCTTAAGCTGAAATACAAAACGTAAATGCGAAGGATAATTATCTAACTAAGGCGCCAAGCTAAGCGCATAAGATTGAGATGGAAAAGCTATATCGCGAACCCTGTGATGCTGGTTAACATTAGGGCAGAATTGTTTTAAATTGGAAGTATGACATTACAGCTAATTGAAATTGAAATTATGAAATTACAACTAATTCATGCGCCGTAAGCGTATGCCTCCAGCTTTCGCTGTATTTGTAACCTTTTCTGATTCAAATCATAAAAAGATATGTTTATTTGCTTTTACATTGCTCTTACATAAATCAAATACTTTAAATTTAAGAATATCTTAGTGTTTTTATTCCAAGTATCACAGAAAATAACTGAAACTTCCTGAAACAAGACTGTCGTATTGTTGTTTCTAACTTGGTTAGGTGTGATTGGTTGGAAGTCCCTGGGAGAGGAGCAGCTGGGAATAGAATTGTGGAGGATCTGAACCTTGGAGAAAGTGCTTTGAAGATAGGTAGGTTTGTCTAGGGAATTGAATCCAATTATATCCAGATGACACTCATCCATCAGATTCAGGAAATTCAGGAAATGGCCTTGGAAACAGAGAGCATCTTCCTTTCTGAAGAAAGTGGAAAGGGAAGGTTGTATTTGAAGACGTAAATATCCAGCCTCCCTATTTCTTCGAATCTGGATGAGAAATTGATAGGAAGGGACCATATTACTTAGGAAATGAAATTGTGAGCATTAGAGTGATGAAATAAAATTTCAAATTCATTTCATCCCCTCCTACTTTCACTATCAACCGCGGCGAACTTTCCAATTTGCATTCACCCTCTCAAGAAGATTTTGAAGATGATGGATCACCTACCAACACTTTAGACACAAACTTCCAAATCAACACATTCATCACCGCAGTTCTGTTCAATCTCATTTCTATTTTTCAAAAAAAAAAGTACAGTGTGGATAAAATTTTTCCCATTTTTTCAACTTCTCATTGTAGGTCAAGTAAAGGCTTGCTCCCAACGTCTAACCACCGTCGCCGAAATTTCAACGATGGAATTGAAGTTGTACAAGCTCGAAACGGGTTAGGTTTTCTAAAGTTTCATCTTGGATTTGTATTTCTGATAAAATTATTGAAACTTCTTGCTCATTTTTAGGAAACGACATGGTCATAAAGTCATTCACCAATTTCGGTACAATAAATTCCCCTCCATGATTTTCCTTCTGTGTTTTCCTATTGTTCATTGGCAGAGAAAGCAGATCTTTCCTTTCGTTCTCATCCATGTCCAATTGCAAACGTATCACTCGTGTTAACGAAGTAAAACCTACCATTGGCACCCCTCGATGTCCCAGGCATAAAATCTAGGATTTAGATGTGGAGCTTATTCGAAAATTCGATGAACGGCAAGTAACTAATCAAATCATCTTCCTCTTGAACATAAAGTTGGCGAAAGCACAAGATTAATGGAGAGTCAACTTGAAAATCAAATCGAATAAACTTTTTAAAACACGCTCATCAAGCATCACAAAAAAAATCCTAAAAATATTTCGTCGGTCCGGATTAACAAAGTGTGGAAAAGTTAGCTATTTGCAACAAAGTAAATCTAAATTGGTACGCCAAACACTTAAACCGGAATTTAGCAAATATGAGTCAGGTTGGCACGTGCCATTTTCAAGCTTGGAAGGCAGTCAATCCTGTCATCTTCCCACTCCTGCTGGAATAAAATTAACATTCCAACAAGCATTTTTTTTCTATTTCTTCCTGCTCTTAACGACTCATTTTACTCTAGCCGAAAGTACGCCAACAACATACACCTTCCAAAACACCTAAGATTCTGAGGTCAAGAAATACGATCACCAAGCCGAATTCTTCGGCTCCATTTCCCTTTTGCATTGAAAAGGGGCAGATCAGACACGATAGTGAAAGTTTTATTGTTCCAGCTTCCCATCTTTTCCCCTCCGCCAAAATTATGTCGAGTATGGAATTATGTAAATGTTGGTTTGTGCTCATTTGAATTTGAAACTATATTTGAATCGAGGACCTTAAATTTGTTTTGAGGAAGAGGGTTCCTGACAGTGTCGAAGTGGGAGTTATGGACCGTTGCGGCATAAAGCGGCCAAGTCTTCTCCGATTGGCGGTTGGGGAGACATTATTTATGGAAATATGGAATATGGTGGTGGGTCGGTCGTAGCTTGAGAGGCATATTTGAGCGTGTAGCTACCCAAAAGTTGGGAAGAATTTTGGACTCTGTGCTTTCTCCTAATGGCCTTTCTCCATATTTCTAAAGAGAGTCCTTTCTCCTTGCATGAACAGGAGCGTGACGCTAGGAGCGTCTCAGCAGATGCAAATGGGAGTGGAAGAAAGTATGTCTGTCTGCTAGAGGGAAACCTCAAATGGAGATCCAAAGGGCCCCGCCCCTTCTTTCCTTCCCATTTAATTTATTATTCACTCATCTCTCCCTTCAAATCCGCTTTCTTTTCTTCAGAAGAAAAGGAAACTTTCCTTTCTTACTTTTTACAAAGACATGGGAGCTCACGGAAGGAAGAAGGAAGGAAACAGACCAGAGTTCAACTCCACTGAGAATTGAGTCGTAAAATTCAATCAATTCCAACAGACTCTCACTTTCTGACTTTTACTTCTCCAGTCAGTCAGGAAGATTCGTCGAGAAGGAAGAAATTCTGTTTCTTCTTTAGAAGCAGAAGATGTGGGAGTCTTACTGGGAATCTTTGTATTCTTGGGCTTCTAAAATTCTGGAGAAAGATCCTAATTCCAAATGCAAGTGCGACGGTTCTTCTCAGCTGGATGAAGTTCTTCTAATCGTCTTTTCTCTTAAAATCCTTGTTTGAAGACTCAGCCCCAACTTTGGTCTTATCTTTCTAACATTGTAGTTGGGAAGAGAAAGTCATCAAGGGAAGCTCATTTTCATTCTGGCCTTTTTGGTCCAGATAAGAGCCTTTTCACTTTTACCCGAAACGAGAACTAACCTCAAATCCCAAGGAAGAAGACTCATAAATTAACGCATCTTTGATTTCAATGGAATATTCTTACTCCTTTGTTTCCTTTCTCAGTTCAAACTTAAAGACTTTCTCCCTTTTGCTTTCTCTTTTCCTTGAATTAGAATTCTAAGAAAGGGCGAATCAGATGGAAAGTAATTAATGAGTAGGATGGAAGTCGCAATGGAAGAAGCACATGACTTGGAAATGAATCAGAATATGCTCACAAATGAAAAGCACCCATGAATAAATTATAGGACCCTCAAAATTCTGGTTTACTAAACACACACCCCTACTCAGTGCAACAAAAATTCTGGTAACATTAAAAATGGGAGCAACTTTGCACTGAAAATCCAGGCACCCATAATTGAATAACATGACCGGAGAACCATTTAGGAGAATCCTAAAATTCAATAATTTGGTTTTAAATACTCCCATGCATCGACCTCCTACCGTCTGGTCAACTGCTAACTTCAATTTTTTAATTCCCCGCCCCTCTTTCCCGAGGGAGGGAAAATCAAGGTGTTAGTTAGCATTTAGCAGTTGACCATGCGGGTGTCGATTGACGTCATTTAGTTTGCTGGTTCAGAAAATTGGAGCTACTGTACTGTTTACTCTAAACGAAACAGGGGATCCATCATCCCTGAGAATTCGCCAAATTCCTTTTGGAATTTGATTACAACATCTCCTATACTTCAATGTTGTTGTCTTGAAGCTGAAGAGCCAATAATGCTTTGATGTCTGAATTTGAAGTGAAGGTCAAGGGTCATTTGAGTTACTGGAGAGGGGAGGGTGTTAGGATGGGTTTAAGAAAAGAAGTATTGATTGAAGGGTGGATTAAATGAAGTGAAAGGGAAAGTGTGCGGATTGAGGGTTCTTTGTCTGGATTTTCTGAAGTCTAGAGGCTGGACAGAAGTTGTCAAAGGATTGGATGTGGTCCAGCCTTGGTCCAGTAGCTTTCTTTTTGGAAGATGTTAGCAGGAAAAGAAGGAATAAATTGGATGATGATTGCACAAAGATTGTCAATTTGTCTCCTCAATATGGGAACAGCCTCCAACGAAATCCAGCTCCTCAAAGACCAACACTTTCCTTTTTTTTTTCCTACTTTCTCCTTCAATACTTTTACTAGTCTCAGGAGCCTTAGGATTATAAACTTTCTTCTTCCACCACATAAGTTTGACCAAGCAAGCGAGAGTGACGCACAGGATACTGGAATTCCTGGAAGGTCCACATCCAACTGACCACACTTCCTGATAACCTCATTTGTCCACAGTCCATGACTCGTCAGTTCTTGGAATCAGGCCAAATAAAAATACCCAACGACAGAGAAACCAATGAGAAGATGGAAAAAATAACTTCACCATCTACGACTTGCGTTTCAATTTTCTTGTTAAGTTTGTTGTTGCTGTCTCATTTATGCTCCCATGATGCAAAAGAAAAATGTGTTTGAGGGGTCACTGCATACATCTGTCTTGATGAATCTTGAGTCATTTTTAACCAGAAAAGGCAGTAATGTCGTCAATAGGCAGTTAGGTAGGTAGGTAGCGGATGACCTCCAAAAGTTTCCTTACCAAAATTACAACAAGAAACAAGAAAATAAGCTTTTGCCAGGTTAGTTGTGTTTCATAAGTCAGAAACGAAGGTGCCATTCGTCCATCCACCATCTAGCAACTGTCAAGTGAGTCAATTAACCTCAATTGTTACTAATTAAGAACAACCTTAATTCAATTAACGCCTTCCGCTTTACTTACCAATTTTATTTAAGAGGAAATTGCACGACTCCACCGCCGGTAGTACTAATCTTCAGTTCCGTTCTTATAGGTCATTCAGATCAAAGCCAATTTCTCGGAAAACATGAAAGGCCTTCTTATCCTCGTTATTGCTTTATTCGGAGGTAAGAATCAATTCCTAATTCCAGCTAGCAGAATACCGTGTGGTTAACTGCTAACCACACGGTAGCAATGCGAGGGCACAATAATTTTTAATTAACTAACCTGGACGCGAAGGATTCTCATAAGAGATTTCATTTTAGCTGCACAAGCGGCGACCCGAGAGCCTGATACCTCACAAGCCGTCGCAACTTGTGAGCGTGAAGTTCCAGCCTTCTGTGCCTCCACTTCCTGTCCACAGTTCTGCGACGGTTTTGCTACCAGTGGAGGCAGGACGCGGTAAGTCTCACTGCATAAAATAAACCAAAATTAATCTTGGTTCACCTTTTCATGTTTAAATACCTTTTGAATTTCAATTTTTTTAAGTAATCAATATAAAATTTGAACGTTTTTATTACATTGATTGCAGCTGTCGTGCAGAGTGTACCGCAGCCAAACGATGTGGTGTTAAGGCCAATGTCGCTTCTCAGAACATCCGAGGGAATGAAGCTCTGGACACTCAGAACCGAGAACAGTTGATCCGCTGTATTGCACAGACACGTGACCCCAACTTTACCAGAACTGGAATGACCCGAGAAGATACGCCGTGGAGACAGTACCAAACCAACTCCTTCAAAAATGCAATTCGACCCAGAAGTGGTAGTCGTAGCAGTGTTTGAATGATTACAATTTAAAATCAATAGTACATCTTACGCTTAAATTAGCCTTGCTTTAGCAATCTAAAATTTGAATTAAAAAGAACATGCATTTAACATCATGAATTAACTAGGGGTAACAATTAAAATCTGCGAAAAGTCTCCAATAGTACATGGAATTTTTACACGCTTGCTCCGTTGAGTCGCGTCCATAAGCTGCATATATATATAAGTCCCACAGTGCATATTCCCACATCTTTAAGCCGCCCCCGCTGAGAAACTGCTGCTGCATTTTACGAACACATATATATGCGTACTTCGTGGTGCTTCGCATTCCGAAATGGCGGATGCACACACAAAATACGCAGATATATGTGAGTTTCTACGACGAATCGTAGCGAGCTGAAAGAAAAATAAAATTCTGGAGTCTTCTCGTTTGTTTTCTAAGGCGTCATGTGTCACTGCCACACCCATAATGGGGCCTAGTCAACTAATTTTTACAAATCAAAGTTGTACTCAGGCTCAATTATGATGGCGGCAGCACATTCACTAAGTGCTTCTGATCTTATGCCGACCGTTTGCTGAAATCAGCTGCAGGTTCTTTGATGACACTTCGATAGTTTTCTTGTTTTGTAGATTTACCAATGACTGCAAAACTCATAATTAGGTCTAGTCAACCGGTTAAAATTACCGTTGGACATTAAACCAAATTATGATAGCGACAGCATGGATTTCCAGCAACCGTTTCTTGAGTATCACGCAGGGTGGATTTAAGGACTCCAAAAAATGGTGTTCAAGTTGAAAATGTTTGTTCTTATTCTCCAGTCCGTGGGCAATAACAGAGCAGTGCAAACTTATTACAAACACATTTCCACTGAACGGTTAGCCTACACAGAGGAAACCCAATTTCTTGGGGTGCGTCTGACTGTGGGTCACAGTTCCAGAACGCAACCTGCGGCGGAGCTGGAGCATGTCACAAGCAAGAATAGAATTGACTGTGACTTGACGCATATCTTGGAACTGTCCAAAACTTCTGGCAGGTTGGACGTTGAGAATCGTTGCAACACGGGTACGGGTACAGGTCAGGTCAGATCAGGTACGAACATTGAGATGACGACTAGTGACGACTCAAGAATTTAGCTAATTGTTTCCAATTCCATCCGGGAACCTGTATTGAAAACTGGCACGAGAAACCCGTAGTCCGTTTAGGTAAACTGGTTGGATACTTCCTCTGCCTCGTTGTTGACTTTTAGAATCCAATTAATTTTAAAATTAAGAGTAAAACTAGACATTAGGACGAATCACCTTTCGCTGTTAGCAAGTTGACCTTTCTGANGAGTAAAACTAGACATTAGGACGAATCACCTTTCGCTGTTAGCAAGTTGACCTCTCTGTCTTGACCATCTTCGCTTATTGAGTGAAACACGGCTCAATTGATTTTTCTGAAGAGGTGACCAATTCACTAACAACTAATTGATTTCGGGAAAGAAGAAGATGCTTCCGTGTCCGTGTGGGTCTGCCACCGATTTACATGATAGATAAACGTGGAAGTCACGTTTCGTCACTTCAATGGCCGACTTTAGTAATAACCAAGGAGAATGGCGGTTCGATGCGCTGCAAATGAGTGTGCGTTAGATGGCAGAAGCTTACTTTTGGAAAATGTGAAAAGACGCCTTATTTTACTTTCTCTCACATCAAACGGTCAAAATGTTTCAAAAATTTCCACAATTGCATCAAAACGTTTTCATGTAAAATCAAATAACTGAGAAATCAACTCTCGTATGTTTCTTGACATTTGACCGCAAACCAAAACTATGTAGTTGGGTTTGGGTTTTCTCCAAAATAGTGCTTGGTTGGGTCAAAGTTGGTTGGGTTTTGTGTTTAGTTTCATCCTTAGCGTTCATCACCACAAAAATTTGAATTGATGAATCGACTAGTGGAAACAAAATTATCGAAATCTTTGGAAGTTTAAAGATGCAAAGTAGCTTCACATTTTTCTCTGTAAGACTGTGATCCACATCCAGGTTTGTGTTTGATTTCGCGTCATGCACCTGGAACTTCTAAGTTTCAATTGACTGGCTTGGCTCTGGATGCTGAGAATGGGAAATTGCAATTGGGAAGGAAACTAGAAACTAGAATATTCCCGGCCCGGCTTATTCGACGTGGACTTGACAATCTGTCAGATTCTTTTCTGCCTCCACTACTAAAACGTCTTCTGCTTTTGCCGTTTCTTATTTTAGCTAGTCGTTTTAGTGGAATCGTTTAGAATCAATACTTTTAATTGAAATCATGAATCCTTCCAAAATTGTCATCATTGCCATTTTTACTTGGTCCCAAAATTGTGTTTGGGGTAAAACATTTCAAGATGTCACGTTCGGTAGCAGCTTTAAGCTAGTCAATTCCGCTCACGAAGTTCGCTTGCATTCGTAAGTAATTCAGACTTCCTGGTTTAATTAAAGGGATTAAATTAACTGATAGCTATATCGCGCTGTGGAGAATACTGGGCAGTGTTGACAAAATACTGGGCAACGCTGGTTGGCATTGGCAGCGCTGATTAGCAGAGGCAACGCTGATTAGCCGGGGCAACGCTGATACCCAATTGGAAACGCCTTGGGTATAATGCAGTGCATGACTAATTTATAATTTCAGGCAAGAAATCAAGTACGGGTCGGGTTCAGGTCAACAGTCCGTAACAGCATTGAATGCTTACGATGACGTCGATTCACACTGGCTCGTGAAGGGTATTGGTGCAATTGGCCATAGAAGAGGGTAAATTGGATCAAATTTTTCAATGTGTAGCATTCATATTTTTAATTACTCATTTAATTAGCCAAGCAATTCGATGCGGTGCTAAAATCCGGCTAGAGCACTCGACCTCGTCTCGGAATCTCCATTCCCATAAATTTGCAGCTCCTATTTCCAATCATCATCAAGAAGTCAGTGCTTATGGGGAGAAAGGTAGTATAATTAAATTTCCTATTCAATTTCTTCAGAATTATTTTGATTAGTTGACTGAACCTATTCTAAATAATCTGAATCTGATTTTGTATTAGGTGAAGGTGATACTGGCGATATTTGGCAAGTAGTATGCACTCAAAAGGGTGCCAAGACGTGGAAACGAGGCGAAGCAGTTCAGTTGAAACATGTTGATACTAAAGCCTTCCTCGGATTATCTGGACGTACTTTCGGGAGGCCAATCAGCGGTCAGTATGAAGTCGTTGGATTACCCAACGCCGGGGAATCTTCATGTCACTGGACGACAGCAGAAGGCGTATTCTTCCATCCAAGTGAACCTGTTCCAGGGCATTCCCACACCGATTTTGATACACATTCTGAACTATGAGAAGCGATGACAGCACGGCAACCAGTATTCCTTCCAATTCAATTTGCTCATTTTGTAATTTAAAGTACCGTTAACGTTAAAGTTTCTATCTGTGATTTTAATTTATGTCTTTCCATATTTTTAAATATTTATTATTATTCCATAATCCAAAACAAGCCCGTGTGTTTCACACGGGCTTGTTTTTGATTATTCCATAATACGTGTTAAACTGTAATTTAAAAAGAAAGTCATACGAAGTAACGTAATATTTTCATAATAATTAAGTTGATATGTTCAAACTCCACCTCCAGAAACCTTAAATCACACATAAATAAATCCAGTAATTAAGGATTCAAATTATGCCTAAAATTATGAGGAATTAACAACTGGCTTACGATTTTGTTAAAAGCTGAGAGAACGCGCTGATTCTGCTTTAGAATCGTTGAGTTAGACGCCAGTAAAGCGTCGAGTTGAGCCTTGACTTGGCCGAGCTGCGTCTTATCCCTCGTTAAATTCTTTTTTGTCATTTGTTTTCCACCGCTTTAGAAAAAGTTTACATTTTAGTGGAATTAAATACAATTTTATGCATTTGGTACAATGAGTAACTAATATTTACACAGATGTTAACTTACGCATCGGAATCACTGCCTTCATCAGACGTAGCTAAATCCATATCCTTCCGTGCTTTTTCAATCCAATTTACATCGGCCGATTTTTTTCTGACTTGATGCTCGAATTGTTCGACTTTGATAGCTAAATCAATTCGGGCTTTTATCTCATGCAGGATTTGTCCGTCCACTGGAAAGCTAGGGAGCAGCTCCTCTGGAAAAATTTAACGTGAGCCATGTTTGATAATATAATGATTGCAGGCTTTTCTCATATTTGTGCAATACATTTAAATCAGGCTCACCTCTCCCAAGTGATTTTGATATATTCCAGAAGCTCATGGTTTCGGCTGGTTCAATCAGAACTAGTGCCAAGCCACCCTTGAAAGCTCGGGCTGTTCGACCACTTCGATGGATATAACTCTGTTCAGAATACCATAGCAATTCGAATTAAATCTAACGAAATGAAGACTAATTCTAAGAGTAATTCAATACATATTTTGCTCGTATTAAATGACACTGAAATTCAAGACAAGAGTCGAATAAAAAAAACTCACTTCCGCAGTTTTAGGTACTTGGTAGTGAATCACATGTTCAATGTTCGTAATGTCAAGACCTCTGGCTGAAAATTCAAAAGAAGAATATTCCTGTTATGACTATGAGAATTATTGTTGTAAAACGATTTTCGGCGAATGGCATAGGCATTACGCCCGTGATAGATTTTCCACAGAATTTGACGTTTGACTAAAGAAAACTTTTTGTGATTACCTGCCACGTCTGTAGCAATTAAAATCCCTTTTTCATTTTCAGCGAACCGTTCTAAACTACGCAGGCGTTGCTTCTGTACCATCTCTGAGTGCAAGGCCAATGGATCCATTTTGAGAAGGTAGAAGAGGTTGACAAGCCTTCTGACGCAATTAATAGAGTTGCAGAATACGATTGTTCTTCCTGAAAAAACAATATTTCAATACGAAGACCTTTCGCAGCGGTAATGTAGCTCAACGTTACAGTCCATTCTACTTAGATTCTTATAAGCATACCCGGATGTACGAGGAAAAAATAATAAAGATGCGCATCCTTCTGACTCAGTTGACAAGTCAGTGCCATTTCAACTAGTGTCTCACAAGTTCCCTTCTTACTTGTAATGTCAACAACTTTCGCTTCTTTCTCGTCAATACCAAGCATCCCCATGATTTCTCGGAGCTTAACTTCGGGAGCCACTTTCTTCTTTTCTACTGGCCGCTTCAGTTTACGGGTAAGTCGGTTCGGGGGCTCGTGGGTAAAAGCCAAGGTGGCTGAAAAGACGAAATTCTGACGTTTTTTGACGTCCTCGGGACTTTGATTCAGCACTGCTAAGATTCCCTCCAACTCTTGAAAGTGACCTTTTTCGACCATTCGGTCAGTTTCATCAATTGCCAAGTAGCGAATTTGACCGAGGTTTGACAGGTGCACATTTCCGTTTTGCAGCATCTCCCAAAAGCGACCAATCGTCGCAATTACAACTTCTGGTTTCATATGCAGAAGTCGCTCTTGCTTCTGTTCTGAAAGGCCTCCAACAATTACGACAACCTAAAAATAATAGCGGTAATAGTAATTTTAATACAAATAATAATTAAAATAGTATTCTCTTACATTGATGTTGGTATACGTAGACACAACATCCATGTGACGCTTAATTTGAAGGGCTAGTTCTCGCGTAGGAGTCAAAATGAGGGCTCGCAAGAAGCCTTCGGTCTTATCCTCTTCCACTTCGGTCTCCACCTTATCCCGGTCCTCCAAAATTCCTTGCAGAATTGGAATGGCGAACGCAAGAGTTTTTCCACTTCCAGTCTCGGCAGCACCTACTACATCTTTCTTCCCTAAAATGGATGCTCCTAACGTCATGCTCTGCAACAAAGTCTTACGATCAATTCAACGTTACAGAATTCGAATTACAATGGGAATGTGTTTTACCTGAATCGGAGTCGGGGTGTCAAAATTCGCTTCTGACAAGGCCTGTAGGATTGATTCATGGACTCCCAGTTTGGACCAAGCTTCCATATTGAAAGTTGGTGATGCTTTTGAAACTCGTGTTGGAACTGCAGCTGTAGCCTTGTTCTTCTTTGATTTTTTCGTTTCTACGAAATGGTTTATAAACATGTTAGCGCATTGAATCACGCAGACTTAGCCACAATTGGCCGTCGTGCCATTTAATTGTTTTCACCTTTTGCTAACTTGGACTTTTTCTTCGCGTTTTTTAAACTAGAATTTTCTGGTTCAGGGTACATTTGTCTGTCACGTTTATTTTCTTCCTCGATGTCCACTACAGTCCAGGAAGACGTTGATGGCGATTCAGGGATGACAGATGTAACAATATCAGATTCTCTAGTCTTTTTCCTTTTCTTTTTATTTGTAGTCGATTCTTGATGTTCATTTGCGATGCTGTCGGCCGCGTCGCGTTTAGTCCCGACAATTGTTTTCTTTCGCTTAATTTTCGCCTCCGGTTGGACATCTGAGTCTTCCTGTTTACTCACCCTACGGACCTTTTCGTCACGTCTTGTTGCACGTTTGGATTCTAATCAAATTTAAAAACAATCAAACCAAAATCAAAAACAGTTGTGCCTCTTGAATGTAAAATGCACGTTTTGTTGTCCACTTGTAAAGAATTACTCTGAGTAATCATAGAATAATTGGAATTACCAGATAATCGTGATGCTTCGCCCCCAGGGTAAGTAATTTGTCCATTTTTATCGATTTGGTAATCGCTGAGTACTTCAAGCGAGATGAGATGTTCAAATTCCTTGTCAGAGAAAAATTCTTCTCCCACAGGGGGATTATCCCATGTCTCCCTGTCCTTTCTTGCTTTTGCATTTGCCGCAGACGACTTCCTCTTGGTCAACTGTGGCTTTGAATTCGGTTTCATTATAAAAACAACAATGGAATCAACTGAAAAGGTAAGGGGTCAAACACAGGTCACTCACAAGAAACAGGTGACAGACAGGAAAAATAATTTACCAACATTAATCAGCACGTGTTGAATTTGGTAATCCGCTTGAAGGTCACACGCGGGCTCATCCCAGTTCGGTATGGGCATCTCTTTCCATAGTCATGACAATAGGAAATTCACGTTTGTTTCTACTTTTGGTTTTGTTTTAACAAAATGCTTCATTTTACGATTCATTTCCGCTTTTCCGGCCCCAGGAAGTTGAAGCTGTTTTGAGCTGGAAGCTGCCATTTTGTTTCATCATTTTTAAATAAATCGTCATCAAATCTCGGAACCGATTGATAAGTACAAAAAAATTGAGTTAACCAGCGTTGAAGTTGAGAAATTGCCTGATTGACCTTTGAAAAATTGACCTTTTACCAATGTTTTGGATTTTTAGTGTCTACAGAGGACGTGGCAAAGGAAGTTCCCGCTGGAGATCCGTTAAAACCCGGTGGCGTTGCTATTATTGCTCATCCCGACAAGGAAGCCAATCGAGAGCGGAAGGCTTCTTTAATTAGCAATGACCCCGATGCCGCGCCGACGCAGGCTGAGAAGGCCTTCGTCTTTGACCGTCCGCTTGTCATGACTGACTTCTATTACGCTATCCTCATCCTTTTCATTGGAGGCCTGATTTTCCTGATTGTCATTCTTGGCTGGGTCTTTTCCGGAATGGTCAAATGGGAATCCGAAACACACTATTCAAGTACTTACTTTGAATCCAAAGAGGACTAAATACTCTTGAACCTAATTAACAAATGAACTTAATAATTAATCAACTTTTTCCAAACGAAAGTCAGAAATTCTTACAAAATTTATTAATTTAGAAATTGAAATTCGTGAAATGGAAATTCCCATTGTTGAGTTGGGAGAAAGAAAATAAATTAAAACTTTTAGTTGAACCTTTCAAATATTTTCCCGCGCAAATTGTTTTGAATGAATTTGTGAATTTTTGAAATGATATTTATTTACACTTTAGAAAAGTCCGCTAAAATTTTAAATTCGGTGTTTGAATCATTCATTCGCTTTTTCTTTTATCTTTTTTTTCTTATTCATAATTTACTAAATTGTCTGACATTTACATTTTTCGTTGTTATTTGTCGTTAATTGTTGATCAATCAGTCGTCGTCAACATTAATCACGACTAAAAAGCATTATTGACAACTGGCTGGTAGTACCGATAGATGTGTTTAGAAAATCAAGGAAGATAAGAAAGGAGAACCGGAAGATCGGCCGGCAGTCGTTCAATATCAAATTCTGTGGTCTGGTCTGCTAATCCCGTGTTTGTAGCCTAATTGTCCTCAAGAATTTTGTAACTTGTGTTTAGAAAATCAAGGAAGATAAGAAAGGAGAACCGGAAGATCGGCCGGCAGTCGTTCAATATCAAATTCTGTGGTCTGGTCTGCTAATCCCGTGTTTGTAGCCTAATTGTCCTCGAGAATTTTGTAACGAGAAGGAAGTATTTTCACATCAACAATTCACGCTATTTGAGGTCAGAAGTAAAATGTCAGATATGGACGATTTTATGGACGAGGAAGAGGATTACGGATTGGTAAGTTATTGCCTGTGTTTTTTTTTGTATTACATATGCACCCCAAAACCATAGTAAATTAAGTATAAGTTTAGTTAAGTATTAAGTACTTATTAAGTATTAAGTATACTTAATTTACTATGCCAAAACCAAGCTACTCGACGCCGACCCCGTAAGGGCCTATATTTGGGGACTCCAAAGTTCGTTACAGATGTCAAAAAAGTTAGAAGAATGTTCGGGCACGACTTTTGTCGTCGTAGTGTATTGGGCATTGGGCTTCATGGATTCGTTGTTTTGTTATTGTGATTTAGGAATACTCGGAAGATAGCAACTCTGAGCCGGACGTCGACTTGGAAAACCAATATTACAATTCCAAGGCTCTAAAAGAGGACAATCCAAATGGAGCCCTTAACTCATTCCAGCGAGTTTTAGAATTGGAGAACAATGAAAAGGGAGAATGGGGATTTAAGGCTCTGAAGCAGATGATCAAAATTAACTTTAAATTGGTACGATAATGATTAATCTAAACCCCAAATTAAACACCCAGAAATAATTAAGATTTGCCATTCATTTCATGCATTCAGGGTGCGTACAAGGAAATGATGGAAAGGTATAAACAGTTGCTAACCTACATCAAAACGGCAGTGACTCGAAATCATAGTGAGAAATCAATTAATTCAATCCTTGATTACATCTCCACATCCAAAAATGTAAGTTGCAGCAGAGTCAGACAAAACATTCCGATGCGATGTTCTAGAAACTTTAGCGTCGTTATTTTTAGATGGAATTGCTGCAAAATTTCTACGAGACTACGTTAGAGGCACTGCGTGACGCTAAGAATGATCGCCTTTGGTTCAAAACAAATACGAAACTTGGGAAGTTATACTACGATAGAGGGGATTACCAAAAATTGGCCAAAATACTCAAGCAACTTCATTTGTCCTGTCAGACAGATGAAGGGGAAGACGACTTAAAGAAAGGGACACAACTGCTCGAGATTTATGCGCTTGAAATCCAAATGTACACGGCGCAGAAGAATAACAAGAAGCTGAAGGCTCTGTACGAGCAGTCACTACACATCAAATCAGCTATTCCTCATCCATTAATTATGGGAGTAATTCGAGGTCAGTCAACAACTTAACTGGCTTATTGACTTTCCTAATTTGTTTTGATAATTTTCAAGCCAAGTAATAATAATCGATTTCTTTTACACAAGAATGTGGTGGGAAAATGCATTTGCGTGAAGGCGAGTTTGAAAAGGCTCACACCGATTTCTTTGAGGCGTTTAAAAATTATGATGAAAGCGGGAGTCCTCGTCGGACGACTTGTCTCAAGTACCTTGTCCTTGCCAACATGCTCATGAAGTCAGGTATCAATCCATTTGATTCTCAGGAAGCCAAGCCTTACAAGAACTGATCCCGACATCCTGGCAATGCAGGTAAGATATCTTTCATCTAAAGTAATAATTATTGGGCCCCTGAAAAAATAGAACCAATGTACTGCACATGAATTACTCAATTTACGATTACAATATCAACAAATTATTAAACTTTAATGACTTTAAACTTAAAGGTTGGAAATAGTGACAATTTGTCACAGTTTCATGAATTCGTTTAATTTTTTATCTTTTTCAGCGTTTAGTTTCTGCCTATCAAGAAAATGACATCAACGGATTTGAAACGATTCTAAAGGAGAATAGATCCACCATTATGGATGATCCTTTCATTCGAGAGCACATTGAGGGTATGTGGCGTTGAAATCATGCAGAAATTTGAATGCTTTTGTGGTCAGTAGACTAAAATTTGTTTGGGTTGATCCCTTAGACTTATTGGGTAACATTCGAACTCAAGTTTTGATAAAACTGATCAAACCTTACACCCGCATTCATATCCCATTCATCTCAAGAGAGCTGAATATTGATGCAGGTGAAGTAGAAGCGCTTCTGGTGTCCTGTATTCTTGACAAGTAAGAATTAATTAACCCGCAAACTTTTTAAATGTACTAAATGATGTTTGTATCTTTTTTTTAGTACCGTCCAAGGTAAGATTGACCAGGTCAACCAAGTATTGGAGCTAAAACAGGAAACTCAAGCAGCAGGAAGTGCTCGCTATTCCGCTCTTGATAAATGGACTTCTCAACTCTCCGCTCTTCATTCTTCCATCGTTTCTAAAGTTTAACTTCTCCATGTACTGAATCAAGCAAGCCGAAAAACTAATGCCATGGTCACCCTAATCTCGTCACCCATTCATCAAGGGACGCATGACTTTCAATTTGCTTCAATCTGCCGACAGAATACCGCATATGGTGAATACTTCTGAAGATTCTTCGTTGGTAAATCATAATATATGCAGAATCTTGTAAAAATTAATAAAAGTTTGAATTGTTTTCTTAAATGTGTATCCCAATTACCAAACAAGAATTTGAAAATTGGTCTGAACGAATTTCAAGTCTTCAGCAGTGTTCTGTGATCATGATCAGCATATGGATGTCTTTGGGATTTCCCGACGTTGGTTGGACTTTGTGAAATCAGGATGTCTCCCTGTCTGCTCACCAAGTACAGCAGTTCCAAAGGGCTTGTACCCCTATTTATCTTTGGGGCCGCAAAGGCAACGGCGATGCGGTCTACTCACCCATCGGATCGTTTTTATTGGAAATACATTTTCAATATACAACTCGTCCAAAATTCGGCTCGGGGAATCCGGTAATTGTGCATCAACCTAAACATGCCAGCAATCTTAGCTTTAACGGCTATATCTCTCTCGCTATATCTTTACTGACTTCGGGTGACATGACGTCCGGTCCCTGCCAAGCCAATTCTACTTTTTGCAAATTACCACCACTTATTAGTGTCAACCATGAACCTGTATAAGACTACTGATATAGTCTTATACAGGTTCATGGTGTCAACTTCGTAGCTACACTTGGTAATGACGACATAAAAGCTAATATTGGAGGTCAAAGGTCATCGATACTACCGTGTGGTCAACTGTCAGCTTTAATTTAAAAAAATTTCCCCTCTCCCTCCTAGGCGAGGGAAGGCGAAAATTTAAAAAAAAAAATTAGCAGTTGAGCATACGGTATCTAGGAGAAAGAACCTAAACTATTATTTTGGTTCATTTCATTTTGTAGTAACTGAATTGCTTTAATTTATAATTAATGGTTGATGACAGGTAAAGAGTAAAGTAAATTGGAATGAAAGTGTTCCAGTTTCGCTACTTTGTGACCTATGATTTGGACGTCATGCGCAAACGCGGAATTCCTTATAAGAAAATCTGCTCCTCCTTTCTATTTTTTCTTTTACTTGAGTATGGTCGTCTTCTGTTGTGTTTTTCTTATTTTCTTCTGTCAGTTTCTGAGGTAAGTGGGCAAACGAAGGTAGGTTTCCTGATTGTGAAGTGATTTTTTTGGCATACCGCCGTACAGTCAAGTACGTCAACCCTTCTTCTAGGAATCGTTTGCATTGCCAATTGTTTTCTGCTAATTCTTAGCAGTAGTCATCTCATACTGGTTTGTCTCAGCTGATATGCACCTATTGTCCCTCTCCTGTCACTCCCTTCATGTCAGACGTGGCCGAGTAGGAGGTTGACACAAGGACAAGCGACATTCCACTTCCACTATTCACTCAATTACGCCAAGCTGCTTCCGAATGTCAACAACACGACCACTGTTCTGAAATCTCACGAATACTACACCAAAAGATCCACGGAAGGAGATGCAGGCAGGTAAGGGTGACACTTGACAATCTCAAGACTCTTCTAATCAAAGGTCAAATCCACTTCTTTCATTCATTATCTTATAAACAAAGACACTTCATGTATGACAGGATTAGATAATCATCCTAATAATCTTCCATTCATTTCATCCTCCTGT
>JABASL010000067.1:18172-33271 GCA_019775825.1 Neanura muscorum | reverse complement strand
CATTACATTAAACTTATAAAAGATTAAAAAGGATGTCAATTATTTTTTGTGACAAGTCCTTCTTTCCTGATCAAAAATCTATCAAATTTAATATTCAAACCCTCCAATTTTTGGCATTTGCATTCTTTGTTTTCGACTTTTACATTTTTCTGACGTCGTATCCAAACGACATTTCTCAAATTTTTTGCTCGCGGTGTCAACTCCGCTGACCGCGGGCACGTGGCCTCAAGGTCGTCAATTTCAACTTCGACTCGCAGTTCGGTTAGCTTAGGTTGAGGTTAGGTAGGTATATTCGAATTTTTCCCCAAAATTTTTAACATGTTTTTGGTAATAATCCTCAGCTTTACCAAATTTTCTTCGAACTTTTGTCAAAATTTGATCCTCATCCACCATCCCCCACTTTCCCCGAGCTCATTAGCATTTCGCTTGACGTTGGGTCGAGCTCAAAGTAGCATACTTATGCGATATTGCCAATTTTGGATGCTTGGTAGCGAATTTTTTACGTTATCTGTTTTTGTTGCTTGCTAATAGATTGGACCATGTCGGAGCTTTGATGCCATAACCCGTTTTCCATCATTTTATTCATGAAGCCAGACAATTTCGTTTGTAATTTTGTGGACGTTACAAAGATGGACCTTTCCCTTGCGTATTTTTTTTCCAAATGATTGGTGAATAAATATCAAGACAATGGGCCTCATGCATGAGCTTACACAAAGGATGGAAGAAGCATTAGATTATTGATTTGCTTTGCAGTCTGCTCCTCTTCAAGTATTTTTTCTTTTATGATGAAATGACGTGCTGTTTGAAAGGTTGAGCACTCTCTAGTCTCTCTAAATAAATGAAAAGGCCCTCTGTATTCTGAACAATAATTCAAAATTTGAGTGACACTGCTGGGAGATGCCATACAAATGCGAGCGAGGGAGAAAATTAAAGTGAAAGTCGAGCTAAATAGACAAAAGGAAAGTAATATTTAACAGAACAGAAATTGGATCGGCCGGTACGTCCTGTCCAATTGATTGTAACGTCCCGCCCCCATGTAATTAGCAACTAAAAGTTACTAATTAATGAAAAACGCCTATAAATAGACGAAAACTACCGTATCAAATTTCCCAACTTTTATATTAATGCATGCAAAATGAACATTTTTGGCAAGGTGCATGTGGAATAATTTTCAAAAGTGCCAGAACTCCGAGTATAAAACTTTAATTAACAGTATGAAAAATTCTACCCCAACCTAACCTAACTTCACCCTAACCTACCTTCACCCTAACCTACCTTCACCCTAACCTAACCTCATCATAACCTAACTTCACCCTAACCTAACCTCATCCTAACTTCACCCTAATGTACCTTCACCATAACCTAACCTCATCTTAACTTCACCCTAATGTAGCTTCACCATAACCTAACCTCATTCTAACTTCACCCTCATGTAGCTTCACCCTAACCTAACCTCATCCTAGCTTCACCCTAACCTAAGCTCATCCTAACTTCACCCTAATGTGGCTTCACCCTAACGTAACCTCATCCTAAGTTCACCCTAATGTAGCTTCACCCTAACATAACGCTATAATAGTATGCGGTCATCCTAACCAAACTTTATCCTTAGTATGACTTTATCCTAACCTTACTTCATCCTAACCCAACTTTATTCTAGTATGAATTTATCCTAACCTTACTTCAATCTAACGTAACTTTATAATAGTATGACTTCATCCTAACCCAACTTTATTCTAGTATGACTTTATCCTCACCTTACTTCACCCTAACCTAACTTTATAATAGTATGACTTCATCCTCCTAACCCAACTTTATCCTAGTATGACTTTATCCTCACCTTACTTCACCCTAACCTAGCTTTATAATAGTATGACTTCATCCTAACCCAACTTTATCCTAGTATGACTTTATCATCACCTTACTTCACCCTAACCTAACTTTATAATAGTATGACTTCATCCTAACCCAACTCTGTCCTAGTATGGCTTTATCCTAACCTTACTTCATCGTAACCTAACTTTATCCTAGTATGACTCCATCTTAACCTAACTTTCATCCTAACCTAATATTCATCATAATGCAACAGCATCAAAGTCTAAGCTCGTCCTAACGCTATACTAGCCTAACAAATCTTACCCAATTACTGCGGCCTTAGTTTATGAAATACGGTTTGAAATTTGCGCTTTTTTGATGCCACTTATATTTTTCATAAACTCTCATTCGGTATTTTTTTTCAGTTTTCAAAAAAGTTGTCATTAATTGTAAGAACCCTGAGATTCTAAACGACGCCGAAAACACTAAATTGCCTGTTGTAGAATGCTTTCATTTCATTTCGTGTTTTTGTGTCTCGTAAAGACACAAAACAACACTCAATTCCTTTCTAGGACATTTCACGTCCTCATTTCTTCAAATTATGCCCAAAGAGAATGCAACCCCTCCAGTAGATTGCTATAAAATGTCTCTGGGGAATTTTCCAATTTTTGCCAATCTATGCAAATCTTTGAAAATAAAATGTAGAAAATAAACGAAAGTATGCAATTTATTAAGACTGAACTTACCCGTAGTGCCGTTTTTTCTGTTGGTGTTCTGCCAGTCTTTTGACTGTTGAGAAGGATCGATCACAAACATCACAAGTTAGAGCCTCGTCTTCCTCCTCTGTTTAATAACAAATCAAAAATTGGGATATTAAAATTCCGTTTCGAAATCGAAATTTAGAAATTACAACTTAAAATCACCCTGCGGAAAGTTTTTATTTCAAAGAATTTAAGCGCAGATTAAATGGAATGAGAGTAATATGCCGGACTTTCCCCTTGGGAGTAAAGCTCATTTGCAAATTAGCTCTTCTATCTCTGATTCGTAGAATTGAGGATTGCTAAATTTAATTTTGCGCAAAGTAGGGTGATGCTCTAGGTGAAAGTGAATATTTGCACAGTGGCAAAATACACGTCCAAATTGGACTTTCTCTTTCTGTTTCAGCCTGAAATTGGGAAGTTGAGAAGCGGAATTGAAAATGATTAATTCAGACGTTGGCGTCGTTTCAACGGCCCTAAGAAAGTAAATAGAAAGAAGAGGAAAGCAAATAATTGGATTTTTACCACAAATAAAAGAAAGTTTGAGTGCAAAGAAAACGCGCGGGAATATAGCTCTCAAAATTTACAAAGGAAGGCACGTAATTTTAAGAATTTCAGTGAAAAGAGATGCTGTGTACACCATCCTTTGACAATGGAAACAGGAGTGCTTTTGCTTTATTTTCGTAACTAGAGCACACAATGAGTACTGAACAATGGACACGGACAATGATACCTTTGATTCACTTTTAAAGAAATTTTACGCAGAATTCTTAGTATTCAAAACCTTAAAATGATAACCTAGAAAATAATATCACAAAGAATTTTTTGCCACAACTTATATCAATTTTCCCGTTTCGAAAACTAAATCCAATGACGACAAAACCAGCCTGAAATGCCCTAATTCTGATTTACGAAATCTGAATACCGGGAATAGTGCCCGAAATTTTCAATTTAAGGTATTGTAATTTTCAAATTTTTTCATTCAGGAACTCTAACCTGTAAAGGCCAAATCTATTTTGTCGGTTCATGATATTCTTTGATCTTCTTACCAAAATCTGAGAAATCGTCTGGAGTTGACGACATGAAAAAGTCGTCATTGTTGTCTTCAAATTCTGAATCTGAGTCATCCAGTGTAGATTTCCAATTTGATTTTTCATGATTTCCATTTGTGTCATAGCCATAGGCGGATGCAGACTTGGTCATGGATATATTTGCAAAAGGTGAATTTCGACTTGAAGATTTGCATGGAAAGTAGCTTGATTCACTCTTTTCTAGAGCTCGAAGTCTATTGTACTTGACACTCTTCTTATCTTTGTTACCTTAAGTAGTGCAAAAAAATTAAATAAGATCTATTATTTCAGTTTAAAATTTTAGTTTAGTTTAAAGTTTTAGTTCTAGAAATAATAACGAATTATATAATATTTAAAATTTTAAGAGTTTTACCGTTTCGATCTGACGTACTTGAGCTGCTTCCGCTCGAAGAAGTGCTACTGCTTGAGAATGAAAAATTAGTTGAGAAGGATTTCCATAAAACCCATAAAGTTTTAACAGCCACCATTTTTTTAAAAGCTCTGATTCGTACTCGTGCTAATTTCTACTTAATTACACTTTAATTTCAATAGGTTTGATGCCTATTGATCCTTTCTTTTGGATAAAAATGTTTGGATGGCTCCTGCGAGCAGAGTGAAGTGGTTCTGGAATGCCAGAGCCAACTAAATACTTCTCCAGGCATTCCCTTTCTCATTCACTAGAATTCTGTAGGATACTAGGATTGAGGATTCTACCCGGGTATTAGGTTTAGGTTGAATGTTAGGTTAGGCGCAGCCGCTTCAACACCGCACTTTGGAAAATGTGTGTAAAACTTAGGAGGCGGATCTACCCTTGTTCGCTTCACCACCATTTTCACACCCGAAAATAAGAACAATGAAATCCAAACGACCAATTATCTCCCGTCCCTGATCTTGGGACCTGTCTTGTATAATTTAAAAAAAATTCAAACACTGAGTAAACATACTTTGAACATCATTGGCAACATCCCAAAAAATACTGTGACCAATTATTACGAATTTAAGAGGAATTTTGTACAAAGAAATTTTTTTATAGACTGTTAAAAATTTCCACTTTATCATTTTCAGTTCGTTTTTCTCAAAAACTGAAAACGAGATAAGCCAACCTAAAGGCATCGTTGGCGTCCCACCCGACAAAGCCTATTCTAAAATCCGGAAATTTTGTGTCCAATTTCTCGGAAAACCAAAGTAAAACAAGAGAAAGCGGAGAAAGTTGTATACGCTATAAAAAAAAACCCTCAGAGAAGTCTTTAAACAAAAGCGTTTACAAGTTTCTCCGCTTTCTCTTTCTGATTTTTAGTTTTCTGATAAACTTGGAACAAAATTTCTGAATTTAAAAATCTAAAACAGTAGGCTGGTTGTATAGGGCGCAGTGTCTAGATTGGCTACTTCATACTTCATTTCTTTTTTTGTTTTTTTAGAAAAAATAAAAAACGTGAAAGCGGACAAAATTGTACACGATTTAGAAAATATTTGACTGGAGTATTAATCAACTCATTTTGGATTTAAATTTTTTTATATAAAAAAAATTTAATAAAAACCAAGGTAAAGTTCTACAGAAAACTTTAAGCTTTTGGATTTTAAAGATTTTGAAGAGAATTACGTATTTATTGTAAAGAAATAAAATGAACTGCAGGCTATCTGTATTTCAATAGGTTTTTATTGTTTGATTTGATTTCGTTCAATGTTAAGTTTTAAATAATCAAATTTAGGATTATTCAAAATCATTTTTTACTTTTGACATTTAGAAAAATTAATTCCGACAAGCTGAATCTGTAAAGTTTACACAACCTGCGTGGTATTTAGCCCCTTTCGTCCTTCTTAAGTTAATTTTAGTTTTAATTTTTAGAGCTTACCTTCCTAGCTGGAGTGACCAATAAGATATTTAGTTGTAAAGCTAAATACGAAATTCAAATAATATTTAAAATTCAAAATAAAGCATGAGCAACTGCAAAAAATTCCAAAATTAAAATGGCAGTTAAATTTATTTTGCAAGAAGAGTCGATTTTTTAAGAAAACAAAACTTTTCAAGGAGTAAAACAAAACCAGAAGTTTAGGAACAAATATGAGCAAATGAAAGAATGAACAAAATGGAGCAAAATCGAGCAACATCTGAAATCATGCGGAAAAAAAAATTCATTACTAATTTAAAAAACTAAATTTTTCTAGCCTAACACAGGTACTTAGCTAACTAGTAAATCTTGTTTGAAAAGCTCAATTTACTACCGATGAGGCTAAACAAGACATCGGGTCAACGTATTTAAATTAGCTACACGTGAAGAACGGTTTAAAAAATTAGGCGGAGGTGCCGACGACATTCTAACAATGCTTTTAAAATGTCATCTGTTAAAAACATCGTAGTGACTGGCTGCCTGAAGTTAATTTCAATGGAGGCGCTGTTCCACAAAAGTTAATCAAAGAGGCAAGCAAAACAGACGATCATCTGCTCCAGGAAGTTAATTCTAGCAGTTTGAGTTGAGTCTCGCCTTGGTCCATTTGCATTGTTAGGCTGGGGAGCTGGGGGTGAACTTTGATTTTCACGTACTGGTGAAGCTGGAGCACTGGAAAATGGACTCGAGTCTTGCGAATTTGCATCTTTTTTACAGCACTTGACATGCTGAAAATGAAAAAAGCGACAGAATATTGAGAAACGTCGACGCCGTGGTCGAATTCCTCCAATTCCTATTCCCTTAACCCTATTCGTTGATTCATTCTGGGGTATAATTGGACGTCGTGGAAGCATCGAAGATGTGAAGAGTGGCGCTTGAGAAGTCACTTGAGTCAAGTTGACCTTTCCGGTCAGGAGGCGTTCAATAATATCAACTTCTTCAGGCGCAAAGATTCCAGATTTAAGGGGTCCATTTTGCCAAGTTTTAAGCGTCATGGTCAAATATCGTGGAAGAAAAATGGAATCCTTGAGTACTTTACGCTTACTTCCAACTGTTAAAGGAAGTTGTTGCTGCTTACATTGTTGTTCGGCCCATCTAGAATTTAAAAAATTAATAATTTTACATACATTATATACATTATACATTATCCATACATTATGTACATTCTGGACACATTATATTTCTTTATTTTTAGAAATTTTAAGCAGGTTTACCTATCCAGGGCCTCGAATACTTTGACCTCGTCCTGGACATTAAGGGTATCCCGAGAGCAGATAAGCGTTAAAGTGTCGAGGTCAAGTTCCTCTAGTTCGTCAGAAGACAAGATTTGCACTGCATGCGAATCAATGAGAGCGAGGCATAATTTAAGGAGATCGGAACAGGCAGTTTCAATTGTATCGAGGTCAGAGGTCAATAAAGGCGCACTTGCGCGAACTTCCTCTTCCATCAAAGGTCCTTTTCCGTCAAAGGGTCGGCGCTTCCGACTCAATGGAAGCGGTGATGGCACTTGGCGCTTGGGCCTTGACTTGGTCTTAGTTCCACGCCGTTTAGGTTTTTCAATTTTCTTTTCGACGGAAACATGCTGGTGGTCAAAACGATAGTTACATAAATTTTATATAAAAATTAATAAATTTTATATAATTTTTTTTTAAATGTTCGCTTGAAAATATGTTTTAATTTTAACTTACATCAACTGCTTGATAATCCACAGCCAAAAGTCTGGCATATTTAAGAACAGTAAGGACATTAGTGTCCTTGAGATGAAACGTAAGAAACGAAATGCAGAGATTCACGAGTTCGGGACATTGATATTTGTGCGCAGCGTAAAGCGTGTAAAGTGCTGTCTCAATTGACTGGACTGGAACTGGATACCCGTAAAGACACCTGTAACAATTCATAAATTGTGGAACTTTTTCAATAAAACGTTTTCAAAACGTAAAAATAGTTACACAGTAATTACATTTAACTTTCAGAAAATTGTAGTGCTTACCGTAACAAATTATCTAGAGCCCTTCCATCCACATCGTTAACTTCAACCCTAATAAATCCTGTGCCATCTTCGGTTGGATGGTTATACTCGCCCGAAAACATGGACCGAAAAACGACATTTGATTCTTTGAGTACGTCAGAATGGGCTGGAAGTCGCCAGTTGTCGCTTGCAAAAAAGACGACATCACAGTCATTGTTCTGTTCCACTCCATACACACGGCGGATGATTGGTCCTGTACTTGTAAGAGCAGCCATTCTTACTACGCTGCACTACACGCAGATTTCCAGCACCGTGTAGCTAGAACGGTGCTTCATCTGCGTTTGGTTTTCAGTTGCAATTGGTCAGTTTTCAGCCGTTGGAAAACAGGAGTCGTGTGAATTTTATCATTAGCTTTGATTTCTCCAAACTGCAAAAAAAAATGCGAAAAAAAAGGTATGAATAGTCAATTATCCTTAATCGAACTGTGAGCTTCATTTTAATTTTGACCTTTCAAATTTTCACATTGTAACAAAAACCTTTGATGACCTCAAAAATTACACAGCATCCTTGCAATTTTCAGAATGCCAATTTGGAATTTGCTTTCATGAACCGAAGAAGAGCCAGTGAAATGTATTCTTTTGTTCAAAGTTAATAATCTCGACTTCCAACGTTCTAACTTCAAAGAGAACACGGCCAGGGGTTAAGGGTGAAATTTTTTGCTTTGCTTCAGCTTTACATGAAAATGTGGTCAAACAAAGGTCAAATTGTGACAAAGCTCCGTGTGGTCTACTGGAAACTGACCGTTAACGTTATGTGCTAAGAATGAGATGCTAAACTGATTGGAACTAATAAAATTCAAGGCAACTTCGACTGGAGATTCATGACTCACAAATTGGAAATACTGGCGTCGGGACGAAATCAGTATAATTCAGTTATATGTTACATGAATATTCAAATCAATCACCGAATTTATATGACTTTTGATATAATTTACATGAAGAATTCATCGCTTCAAATTTACGACTTGTCTTGTTTATGTTTAGAGATCTCTGAGGAAGAAGACGTCGCTTCGTTATGGTTAATTACGATAAAAGGAATGCGTAAACTTTAAAAGTACTTAGGTTCACACACACTTAAGAACTTGACATTAAAAAACGAATATATTTGCATCGGCATTCTTAGAAATTTGCGAATTTAATCAAGCAGTGTGAAATGCGACGCAAAAATTTGAATAACGACCACTTTGACAATAAGATTGACACGGAAGAATTTAACTTCTTCGATTTATAGATTTAAAAAAAATCCGTATGATAAAATTGTTTTTTTTTCTTAAAAACGTATTTGTGCCACAAAAAATATGGACTCTTTAAATTTTCCGTGAGCGAGTACAAGCCTTCACGCATATTGTTACTTCCCATTTCTTGTCTTTAGCTAGCAAATTAATTTAAAACGTTTAATAAAAAATTGTTGCAATCAAAACGTGTTACAGAAGAAAGGAGAGATGAATGAAATCGTCTTTCGAGCTGGTAAAGTAGTCAAGTACTTCCTGGCTCCTCTTTTACCTAGATTAGACCTCAACAAATATAAATTCGACCAGCTTTGTCTGAAAAACGAACGTTTTCTTTTAACTTTTTACCAACGAATTTACGTTTAGTTTCACGAGATAAAATTCGAACATTTACATAAAATGGGAAACGAACTTATAACGTTCGATTTGCCGCTAACGTGGCTCGTTTATGAACCTGAACAAGCCGCGTTGATTTGCTTCATTGCTTCGCATAACTAAAGCACCGCGTGATATCTACAGACCAACGGCCCTTAAACTGCGTTTAATAATGGAAGTATGACATAAGCCGAAGCATCAGCCGTTATAATTATCCTTAACTTTAACTTTCATCATTCTCAGGATTTGAGATTTTACTGAAAAGTTTTACGATTTTGCTGTTTCATACTGCCAATTTTTCAGCAAATAAATTCCAAAGGAAAGACAATATGTGTAAGCGTCATTACTCAAATTGTGTTCTCAAATTGTGTTTGCGGCACGGCATATACGCTAGGCGTACACTCTTTCCGAATTTACTAAAAATTTCAGCGTCGTAAGCTTTCGTTCATTATCCCCATAAAGGGCACAATTTTAACACTTGGTTGTCACCTTACAGGTTATTTCACTCTGTTTAGGGTTATTTTAGGGTTATTTAATCCTAAAATGAAAAGCATTGTTGAGAACAAAAACTGTATTTGGTAGCATTTTTTTGAGATTTTGAGTATTTTGATGACCTTACCCATTCCAGTCTTAAGCTCTCCAGCGTCTAAACTTTGTGTACCTTGAATTTCAGTGTTTCACTTGAGAACTTGACTTTTTAGAGACTTTTTAGAGACTAGTTACTGCTTAATTGTACTTGGGTTGAGTGAATGAACCAATAGAAAACTGTCATTTCTCTGCTGGACAAAGTGTTCCGTTGTATTTCGGAGCAGAGATGACACTGGATCCAGAATATGTAACAAGCAGAGGCTCCCTATCATCTACATATTGAAAATTATCTATTGTTGTGCTGTGCTCTGCTTATGAGATCATTTTCTTAAACTCGTAAACCAATGGAAACGCTTGCTTCTTTTGAGTTTCTTTTGTCAAGACATGACACACGTCCAGGTAGAATTTCAAAGATATCTTTATCCTCTCTCCTTCACCAGCTTAACAAAGAGACTCACAGAATTCATTAGAAGTAAACACAAAAGTAGAGAATTGAAACAAAACACACTGACTTTTGTTACCAATTTAATTACATGTAACAATATTAATAATTTCTGGAAAACATAGTTTTGTAAAAAGTTTCAACAATGAAGTCGCAAGGCAACTTGTGTATTGTGTTACTAATGCACTGGGACTGGGACTAAATTTTATTTGTTCGGTGGCTAAGAATTGAATAAACTCATATTCAACCTCTAAAGCTTTTCCTTTTGTTTTTGAGATAAGAAAACCGCTAGAACCGCAAAAACTGGAAACTGACATTGATCGCTTTTGACACCAGATCGCGGAGTCCCAGGAACCGGAGGCAGCGAAAATAATTGGATGGAATTTGGTTACTTTTTTTTTGTTTTACAGAATTTTGGTTTTCAAAAAAGTTTGATAAGAGTAAAAATCTTCCAAAGTTTACAATTTTTAAAACAATTTTCAGCATAATTAGAGAAACAGAGCACTTCTTTTACTTCAGAAAGTTTTCCGGTGCAAGTAATCACAAAAGCTGATCATTAATCTACATTTAAATTTTTCTGTTAATTCAAATGATGATCTAACGTCTCCTGACTATCTCTTCGAGAAGAATTGTTATAAAATCGATGACACAGCCGCGGTAAATTGACCCCATACTGAAAGTCTCCGGTTACCAAAGTCTAAATGCCAAAAAAGAATTACCCTGTCGTGTCATGAAAATAAATTGATTGAAATTTGGGATGTTTTTTAAGCATTCATCCATTGACAACTTCAACTCTACCATACATGGAGCGGTTAATGTTGAAAGTCTTAACCTATGAAATGCTCCCGGAATTATTTTAAATCTGGGAAATCTTAGTCATTTCCGAAAATAAATTTAAAACTCGGTTCAGTGGGTTCGTCATAACCTTGAACACAAAACCTGAAGACTAGCTGAGAGTCTTGTCTCAATCAAGTCAGTAATTTTTACCCATTTTTCTGAAATTTTGTCCTCGCTTTAAAGTTTTCATTGTTTTTGGTATAAAACGCACCAACCATGCTTAATTCTTTGGACCTGTTTTCCAATTTTTCTGACACGTTAATTTTGTCGACGCCGCCGTTGTGTTGATACGTTTTTAAAAGGCATGTCAAATCGCATTAGACACGCTGCCAATTCACTATCTACACTCAATTACCACAAAGCCCAGAAGAAACTGGGCTTGCTACACGCACAGTAGACAACAATAGAAATAATAAAATAGAAAAACCAATATAACTGTATTGTAGCCGCCATAAATCGAGTTTTAGTACTTACAGAGGCGAGTGACCTATCCCAAAGAGTTTAAATCTTAATTTCAATAAAAGTTTTAAGAGTTTTAAAAAGATTTTAGAAAATCAACGTCCCTTTTTTTAAATCCAAGGTTTAGCTGCGCGCATTAACTACGGTACTTGTACTAGGCGTATAACATTCTTCCAAATAACCTTGTTTCAGTTTTTGAAGTATGCAAATCTGGTAAAAATTTTCAAATTCTCGAAAATCTCGTACTTAAGCATTGTACTTTTGGCTAGGAATAATAACTTCTTCCAGTGCGTGAGAAAGCGTGAGAGTCAAAAGTTAACCGTTTTCTTTTAATTTTTTACGACTGTCTAACTTTAAAGTTCTTAAAGAAAAAGAAGTTGGGGCAATTGATAAGTTCAGAGATGCGGGGTGTCATGAAAGGTCAAATGACGCATCCCTACTACTTACATTTTCCATTCTTTGTTTTCTTTAAAATTTTATTATCATCTGCCAATTGTAGAAATCTGCACATGTTGGCAAAGGAAGTAGACACGGGGCTATTACTGAGCCTCAATGTTTACTGGCATGAGTTCATGATTCACTCACTTATTATTACTGCTCAAAATTGAATTAATGTAGTATTAATTCAGAATTATTTGGATTAACTTTGACCACAAAACGTTTGAATTTGTCTTTAAATATTGGACCGCGCTTGATATTTTGATTCATTGAGGTAGGAACAAGGACATGACCTGCATTAACCTTTGATTAAACCCTGTATAGCACAATAGTTGAGATTGTTTGTTTGCGTCTGGAATAAAAATGAATGAACTGAATTGGAGTATTGCCGCTGAGTCATCATAAATTTGCGACGCTGCGTTTAGAGTTTCTGCATACACAGAAAATGCGAGCACTTTATGCGAATCATTGCGAAAATTTCGTTTTTATGATCAACATCTGTCGAGACTTATTGCCGAACATTATTGTTTTGATTTGTTCAGGCGCCGGCCACCTCTTGTGGCTAGTTCAGAAAAACGGAAAGACAGGGTAAAGTAGTTTTCCATTGTGGTCCGTTGTCAATTTTGGTTTCTTGCAAATGAGAAGCATTACAAACAACCTACCTGTGCCTCGGCACAGCCTTAGTTTAACCCATTTTTTTTTGCAAATTGGCAAACCGTCAAGGTTTACAAGGAGTAGAGTTCAAGGCTAGGCTTTTTGGCAAGGATAGGTCACTTGAAGGTTTTCACTTTCCAAATCAATAGGATTAAAACTATTTTGAGTAAATATTGCGAGGGCAGGCAGGAAGCGACGTCAAGCGTATTGAGACTCAATGTTGACCGTTTTGCTTTGATTTCTGTTACAAAATTTATAAAAAGCTAAAAATTGGTTAAACACCACTTTTGTTTTGAAAATTGTAAAGGCAACGCCCATATTTTTGACGCACTACAAATTTTCTTATATTTTGGAATGAATTTTGCAAAAACAGGAATTGTGCTGACATGATGGATGTTTTTTACTTTTGAACACAACGCCGCGCTCGCAGCAACAGTAATTAATCATCTCCAAAATGACGCCAGGTCCACATAAAACAAGACTCGTTCAAAATTTAATTTTGGTTAAGGTGTAGATCCAGTAAGTATCTGTACACGTCTTCGTTTCAATTTTCAGCTCCATTTTTCTTAATAATGACGGCGTATGACCTCTGGATCCCCATATCGTAAACATCCGCTGGCAAGCTGTTTCGACGTATCAGTTATCCAAACTGATTCTACCTCCAGCTGAAACAATTGATTGAATTCAACTCGTTATTTGGAAGTCCGACTCCGAGTAACTCGGTAACTCGGAAGTCCGACTCCCAGTAACTTGTTATTTCAGCGTTAAAAAGTTTGAACTGAAATAGCTACGTGCTCAAATAGCTTGAATTCAATTTAGTCAGGTTTCTGGACCATGTACCATCGTCACAGACCATTTAGATTGTGACTGTGAGTCTCACGACCATGTCAATGGGTCAAAGTTGAAAGGGAAATTTATATAACGTAGTACTTCCCAGCATCCAAATCTTCGGGCTCATATTATCCGTTCTTATAAATTCGTATGCCAATTTAAAATTTGAAACTTGAAAAGTTATACGACAGTCGTGAATCAACAAAATGGCTGCTAACAACTTTTTGTCGTGGACCATAGAATTCACTACACTTGAATTGAGAATTCCAAATCCTGAAATAGTCACAAAATCACAATTGACGCGCTGAAAGTTGCTTGAGAGGCACTGGAAAATTCGAGAAAGTTAATCCACCTCTATGCTAACCATTGATATTTCTGTTAAACATAGTCTCGTTACTTAATAAATTAACGTGGTTAATTAATTATCTTGGATTGATAGGTGTTTATTTGTAAATAATTCTAGCATAATTATTACGACGCCGAAGTGACTCCATAAACTCAAATCCCAGAGCTCACTGGATGATACAGCGTGGTCGATGTCCCTGAAATCAGTTATTGTATGGTTCAACTACAAAATTTAGTCCGATTTTACTTAAAAATGAGACTAACAAATTTACTATTTATGAAAAATAAATTTGGGAGCTTGACCGGCGTATCCTCTGAACGTATTAAGACTAAAACTGTTTTTCGAAATTTCTGTTGTTTCCAGAAAGATTGAGCTATTATACGCTTATAATAGGGAGAATAACGCAGAGGCAAGGGTCAGGGGTTAAGTTTGGCAAAGGTGGAGTCGGGAGTAAAAATCTTATAAAATAATTACAATTTCCAGCGGCAAAAAAGAGTAAAGTACATTTTGCAAACGACATTACCAGTGTATGAACATCGTTGAAAAGGACTTTTAAAACAAAAATTTTTTTTTGAGAATTTCGAGATGAGCACTTCTTCTCTTTTTTTTTTAAAAATAATTTCTAGATAAGATTTTTTTTTTTAGAATTTCGAAATGAGCTTGGGCTTAAGCTACACAATTACTAGAAACTCGTAATATTTCTTTAGAAACACCGGCTTTTAACAATGTAGTCTGCAACGGACGATGATAGTTTCAGCAAAGTGTGAATCATAAATTGCAAAAAATTGCAGATGTGGTTTAGTCTTTTTTGTTGTAACTGAATTTGGAAACGGAGGATTAATTTCCTGTCTCTCCCCTTCTTTTCTTTCTACTTGGAAGCATTTGGTGTCCAGTAGGACTACGTACCACTCCGAATAAAGGGTTTCGATTTAAATTAAATTCGGACCAATGCAAAACATTGCACACGTTATACAATCTATCTGAGCAGCCAGATGAACGGATGGAGGGAGACATAACATCCTCAATTCGCAAAAAAAAAACACGCTGTGCGCAAAAAAAACCGCTTCCCTTCATGCTCAAGAACCTTAACCCTAAACAATTGCGAGCCCAAGATGCGTAATTATCATATCACAATCACTCGCATTTATATCCAGCTTAATTTGGATAAACAAATTAATTATTAATTTTGGTAAGGTTAAATTGAACGAATGATTTATATTAATATTTTGAACGACTACAAATTAAAAATTCTAAGGAATTTCGAAACCCGCATAATAAAGCGTCACGTATCTCAATTTTCCGTACCACTTTGGTGTTAGCTTTACTCGATGTCGTGTATTTTTTTC
>JABASL010000067.1:0-18067 GCA_019775825.1 Neanura muscorum | reverse complement strand
ATAAAAATTAATATCAACCAGTTGAAACTTTATATAAACGTTAGAATACAATGTCAAAATTACAAGGAAAATGAATTTTCGGCAGTGTTCTGTGCTAAAAAGCAGGGGGTGCTAAATAGCGCTAAATAGCATGCTAAAAATGCCTTTTTTGGTCAATATTTAGCGCTATTTAGAAGTTTTAGCGCTAAAAATCCTATTTAGCACTATGCTAAAATTGCTATTTAGCGCTAGAGAAATGATTTTCGCGCTAAGAATAACAACACTGATTTTCGGTGACCAATATTTAGCAGTTTTAGCGCTAAAAATGCTATTTAGCACTATGCTAAAATTGCTATTTAGCGCTAGAGAAATGATTTTCGCGCTAAGAATAACAACACTGATTTTCGGTGACCAAATCCGGCAATGATTTGGAAGGTAAAATAGTTTCCGATTTTTGACGTAGCAGCCAAACATTTTGCAGCGATTTAAAATGATTTCGGCTTGAGTCTCCAGTATCAGAAATTTTGAAAAAATTTTAATGAGCTTTTAACTCCTACAATTAAAAAAAGGTAAGTCTAAAGAAAAACTGACCTGTATAGAGACTTTCTGAACTTGAAAGGTCAGTGGCTTCAGTTAGGTTTCCCTTTAAATGAATTAGCTTGGATTAAGGCTTGGTCACTTGGAAATAGGTCAGGAGAGAAGTCGATAGAGCAAAGTCTACCTCCTTGGAGACTGAAAACTGCAAGTTGCCCTGGCAGTCGTAAAGTGCCAATTCTCTCCATACGCTTTAACGAAGGTATAAAATCTCCGAAAAGACCGAATTTTCACGAATAGTACCCGGTTCTTAGTAGTTGATATTCCAGAAAAAAATCTTATTGATCCGTGCGAAGGAAAAGGAGGGCAGAATGGCACTAAACGGGAAAAAGGCATGTGCAAAAACCGAAAGAGTTGAGCAAACTTGGAATTTGGGTTGGTGGAACTAGATGGAAAAGTGCCAAAAAATGTTCGACTCAGGAGTCAGGCTACGGTTTGCAAAACCCTGAATTTTCAGCGCAACAGGCAGTTTGCTTCCAGGTATATCTATGTATAGAAAACCTGGTTTACCTCAAATAAAAACAAAATGTTTGTTTATCAAAATTGAAAAAGCCCTTGAATATTCTAGAATTTTTCTTTTCAGAAATTAGGTCATACTTTTATCTTCGATAGAATGATCATCTGTTATTGCTTATTTGTAATTATTAAAAAATTTCTGAAACAAGCAGATTTGATTACAATTTTTCCTTTATAAATTGGAAACATTTCTACATGATTCCACTTTCTTTGATTAACAATTTTCACGGATCAAAGTAACAAAAGCGAGCGAGGTCAGGATCTGTGACCGCTGCGTTTTCTTTAGAATAGTTATCAATATTTTCAGAATTTAATTAATTTTAATTAACTATAAAAATAATTTTCGGTCCGATGTAACAAAAGCGAGCGAGGTCAGGATCTGTGACCGCTGCGTTTTCTTTAGAATAGTTATCAATATTTTCAGAATTTAATTAATTTTAATTAACTATAAAAATAATTTTCGGTATTTCAGCCCGAAGGACTTAATGTTTAATTCTGGATTTTTTTTTCACTGATAAAAATCATACTCATAAGAAAGAAGGACGCTGAGACATTTTTAGCAGTTTTGATCTCTCGAAGGCGGCAATTGAGCCAAAAAATTCGAAAATTGAGAGCACATTTTTAATTTTTTTTTACGGGAAACATGAAACAATCGAGTAGTGCAGTAGTGCAGTGGGGCGAAGCGACAGGAAAGCGAAGGTAATTTTTTTAAAATTTGTTTAGTGATAATTAATTATTAGTTATTATTATTCAGTGCTTAAAAATGTTGGTGTGTTTGCATTTAACAGTACCAACTGCCTGGATGGATGGAAGTAGAACGTTTGTTGCTTTGTCCCTCAATTAAATAACCATTTAGCTTTACTGACTTCCGGCGACTGGCTCCTGGTTAGTGGTCGGTCGGTGTTTCGGTTCGGGGCATCATCATCCGTCATTGACGGAGAATCACACTTGTAAGTTCAGTTAGAGGAGCATCGTTGAATTTTTTACTTGAAGGTGACATCTGACAATCTGACATAATTCACAGCTAAATTTTCAAGGATTGGAGATGGAAGAAATGGAGAGTCCCGAGGATGCGACGACGGAAGATATTGTGACAAATGGTCCAGTGATTGCTGAGGGTGGTACTATGACCTTGACGAAAAGTAAGAAACTGAAACGGATTGAAAAAAAAGCCAAAAAATTGATAACGGAATTTGAGCTTGCCAAATCCAATGACGCAATTAAACGGGTAAGAATCTGTTACAGAAAGTCTAGTTAATATGGCTCCAAATCTGCGTGATGGTACGAGGAAGAGGGCAAATCTTAGTCTTAACACATGAATATTGAGAGCTACTGTCGATATATGGAAGCTTTTAATCATTACTTGACCATTAAACGTAAAGTCTTCATAAGTAACCCGTAAATCCTCGTCTCATAAATCGTTAAATCCCAAAAACTGTTGTTATCTGGATGGTATGAACTGTAAATTCAATTGAAAATGTCTGTATTCTTTCTGATGTAGCCTGGTGAGCTATTAGATTTTCCACCGGAATTGAAAAGGATACGCGAGCTCGGACGCAATGAAACAGCCATGTCAAAATCGAATAGCGATCGGAAACAATTGAGTCCAGCTGAATTCAATGACCTAAAGTTACGCCTGCGAGAGCGCAAGAAATTATTGATGGTAAGCCGAGTCATCTAATACCGTTTCTCAAACAAAACCTCTTCTAGACATTACCAATCCTGATTACGTTTCAGGCAGTTCCTAGGTTTAGTCTTCATGGCGCGGGTATGAGTGCGGCTCTGTCAATGGCCCAGAATATCCGAACCCCGATTTTGGTTTCAGACGTACAACAGTTGCTACTGTATGCTTTAGGTGGAAACACTGTTTGTCATCCTCCTGAAAGGTAAACATTAAATGATATATTGAAAGTTACCTAGAATTCGAGTCTAAACTTTTGACTTTTCAACCAGATGGTGTCGCCTAGAAAAGTACACAAACCTGACGCATATTGTTGTTCTCGTTCTGGAAGGCGTCTCCTGTGAAGACTACTTTACTTATGAACATCTACTTCCAAAGCTCACATCTATTTTCAAAGAACGCGTGGAGGTCATGTCTCCATATCAGTACGGGACGGACGTCGCTCAGGAAATGGCTTGTGTCGCTCTCTCACAGTCCCAGAAGCAAAACATTCTACAAAGTGAGTTACGCTTCATGATTTGGCTGTCTTTTTTTTTTTTTTTTTTTACAATATTTGTTCTATTATCCAATGTTAGATTTTGAGTTACCACAGATTTTTCGCAAAAGCTTACTAACGGCTCCCGAGCTGGCCTGAGAAACGGGTTTAAATTAAACGTATGATTGAACCCTAATATTTCAACCTTATATTGTGTTTGCTTAGAGTATGGAACCCTGGAGGCGGCGCTGCATTCCAAGGAAGTTTTCAAAGTCTTTCGAGCTTTGTTTCCAATTAACTTTGATCAGACTGAAGCTGAGGAAGAGGACGACATGAGCATTCTGTCGTGCGCTCCGGCACTAAACCTTCCTTTGACAGATATGTTTCCAAGGACGTATTTACTGTTGAGCCTTCAGCAAATGGTTTTGGAAAATTATCCGCTTCCGTTTGAATTTGAGATGACTACCAAATATACCGACTATAAAATTAGCAAGAGGAAATACAAAGAAGTTTCCAATATCTCGCCAATATTTGCAGTAGATTGTGAAATGTGTATGACCGAGAACAATGTTTCGGAATTGACGCGCATCGCTATTGTGAACGAAAGCCACGAGGTGGGAAACCTTTACTTCTGAAACGATATTCGTGTAATTAATTGTAGAATGACATTGTCCTAGTTCTGTTCTTAATCTGATTGCAGGTAATTTATGAAACTCTGGTGAAGCCGAAGAATAAGATCACCAATTACTTGACAGAATTTTCGGGAATCACAAAGAAATTACTACGGAACGTCACAACTACGCTGGAGGACGTCCAAAAATGTTTGAGAAAATTATTACCTTCGGATGCAATTCTTGTTGGCCATTCGCTAAACTGTGATTTACATGCTCTAAAGGTACACTTAAACAGTCCATTCCAATGTTTGGGTTGCTGCTAACCAGTTGACGGATTTTGATTTAGATTATTCACCCTTATGTGATCGACACGAGCGTGATCTTCAATGTAAGTGGGCAAAGAAGCCGAAAACCGAAGTTATCAATGCTTGTAGAAACCTTTTTGGGAGAAGAAATTCAGGCTCAGGAGGGAGGCCATTGTCCTATAGAAGATGCCACGGCCACCATGAAGTTGGTCCAACTGAAGTTAGCCAGGGGTATGGAATTTGTGAAGATAGTTGCATTTGCAGTCGTAAATGCATTACGTAAAATTATAATTTAATGAAATCCTGTTTAGGTTTTCGATTTGGAGATGCACTGATTGCAGATGCAGAAAGTACTTCAGGTGTTCGAGAATGTCAACTCTCCGCATCCATTTTTAACCAAACTGCAAAAGCTAACAAGACGGGTATGAGTAATCTGTCGTGTATTTTGTATTTATTTTGCGTTTAAGTAGATATAGGATCCAACCCATAAAATGATGGGTTGAAAATTCAGAAATATGATTTTCTGATTCCTAATTGGGTGTATTTTTTTCCTTCTTTAGTGACGGTACTGGCTCCGGATTCTATCCTTGAGAAATATAAAAACTTTTCGATCGGGTCAAGCCCTGGTTCTTTTGTGCCGGTGAGTTAGCGTTCGATATTTACCAATTTATTTCTATAATTATAATTCAATTTTGGGGTGCTATATTTGATTGTTTTCGAAAAATTCTTCATATTGATTGACTATACTTTAAAGGTTCTTATTAAAAAATCGAAGGAAGCAATCGAGAGTCTTCAGGCGGCAACAGTGAATAATAATATGAGCCTGGCTCATTTGGACTTAAGTGCGAAAGTAAAGGCGAAGAAGATGGCCGAAGTAATCAGGAAAGTTGACGACATGTGTGAAAGTATTTTCAAACACGTTTCTAAAAATGGACTCTTTGTAACACTATTTACCGGACCTAATACTCCCCCCAAACCCCCTACCATTGAAAGCAGTGAGGACGACAGTGACAAGTCTTCGAAAGCAGAAGTAGTAAAAACAAATGGCAACAGTACAGTTTCAGAACCGATTTCTCAAGAACCTTCACCTATTACCAGTTCTAGAACACGCCAAAATGGGGTGTGTTTTATACGAATCAACACTCAGAAGTAGAAGAATAAAGAAACAAAAAACGAGATTTCGGAATATGAATATCGACTGTCCAAAACCTGCTGCTACTGCTTCAATGAATCCCCCTTCCTCTCCTTCAAGTGATCAACCGGTAATAAAGAAACTGAAAATAGACGTACGTGAACGAAACATAAAAATAAGTGCCGTTTTGTCAGATGAAAAAACTCAACCAATTACTCTCGCGAAGATTTTTGTAACGAAGATACTGGATCGACGTGAATCTAACAATCTTCTGGGTAAACTCCCTCCACTTCCAAAGCACTTAATTCATTTAAAACGAATACGCTCAAAAGATAAGGATTTGTATATTGTATTGATGGGACTGGATGACGATGTGCCAACTGTTGCAAGTGCCCTTGACCGCTTAAGGTCACACACCCTCTCTGACGAGTCGCTTCTCAATTGTGAAGCTATCAATACCTTGACTGAATGCGTCTCTCACTCAAATCCATTCCAACACTATGCAGGGCTGGACTTGAGGGAAACATCAGTTGAAATTATGGAAGTTGCCAGTCGATGTCCCTTGTCTCGAGCTCAATTTCAACAGGTGAATCAACTCTGGCCAGTGAACTTCCTTCCTGACAAGGGACTCGAAAAACTTTTACAAGAGAACTGTGGATTTGAAGACCTCGAGCTAACAGAGATTCAGCGAAATGTGGAAACCGTTATGGGGCATAGTATTACTTCGGGTGGTGTTCCAGCGTGTCTGGTTTATGATCCTGCGGAAAGTTCCAAGGAAATAATTGTATGTGCAACAGGAATGCCAACAGAGGCACTTCCACTTCGACATGCAGTCAGCGTTGCAACGGACGCAATAGCAGTTCTTCAAGGTGGAACTGCTCTGTCGTTGACACAAATTCACAAGTTTCATTTACCTAACATTCCTAGACCAGTAGCATCGTCGAAGCGTACCAGAACTGAACATGGCGACTACCTCTGCACTGGACTGGACGTTTACTTGAGTCATGAACCTTGTCTGATGTGTGCAATGACGCTTCTTCATGCCAGATCTAATCGTGTCTTTTTTATCAATTCAAGTGAAAGATCAGGAGCCCTTAGGTCCATAACCAAGTTACACTGTCTGTCGAATATTAATCACAGATTCAATGTTTATCATATTCAAATAATTAACTATCCCAATTTTTTAATTTAAAAAAAAACAGTTTATAACATATATTCATTAAATTAGAAGCATTATATTTTGACACCAAGACGCACATCCAGATTACTCAAAATTATTCGAAATTAAGCAAAGGTTGAAAGGGCAGAGGTCAAGGATTTATTTAGCATGAAATGGAAAAGCCTCGCTTGAGCGCCAGGATTACCACAACCACATATCTAGATATACGGACGGACGGATGGTGCTGCATCCTTTTCAACCGACGATGGAAAACTATTGAACCATGCCGATTACCAATGTAAGTGCAATTAATTAGTGACACTTTTGGTTGATTAGTTAATGTTTAACGGATTTAAATTTATAAATGCCATAATTTACAATAATTAAAAAACTAACCCAGGAGCCAGAGCATTTAACAAGCAGCGCAGCGCCAAGGAACCACGAACAATGGCGCAAAATTCACAAGTGAGAAAAAATAGAAAAGAAAACACTTTATCATTCAAAATTTTGCCTTGCAGTAGGTACATCTCGTCGGATAAGTGAAACTGAGAGGAGGCTGGAGGCTGTTGGTTAAATTTGATGAGGCTAATTTGCAGAATTTGAAAAGGTTAAAGGTCAAGGCTATTGAATAAGGAATTGGTATTCACTACATTCTTTGTCAGTACTTAAATAAGGCAGGTATTTTCATTAGTTCTTATCTTACTTATGTTCTCGTAACAGGTGATACTCTTGCGCTTTCCTCATCAGCAGTAACTGACAGACAGGTGTCTCATCTCGTCACAGCCAAATTAGGCAGGCCAAGCACCTTACAACAGTTTATATTCAAAGTGAGTTTTGTTTGCCTTGGATAATCCGATATATAGTAAAAGGCCGCTTAAGGTAAGTTTTCCTTAATTGTAATCACTCCCACCACCTATCTTCTGTTTGTCGCTAAATTTAATTTTTTAATTTTGCTAAACCAGTAAACGAGGAGGGAATGGATGACATCGACGAAGTGAGTTCTACAACAAAGGATGAAAGCGCTGGCGATAGCACTGAAGTAACTACTGCTGTTGACACTTCTGCACCGACTGTGGGTGATAGTGAGGAACAGGGTCAGAACAATGCAAAAAAGCGTAAGAGTATGGCTGGTGAAGCAGATGAGTTGCTTGACGTGTCAGGTTCCGAACCAGTTCCAAGTTCTAGTTCCGTCGCTACGGCTGCATCAGCTGTGACTACTAGTGCAATGGACACAGATGAAGGCAATGCAGAAGTCGAATCTTCGTCAACTCCAGAGCCTATGGCCACGTCTTCTTCCGAGTTGGCAGCAGTTGACCAACCCAGTCCAATCGAAATCGAGCCCCAACCAGAAGTTGAAGTAGAACTCCGAGTGTCTTATAACAAACAACCAATTCCTATTACGATTTCTCTCAAGAAGACTGTCGGTTAGCAAGAACAAACAATACTCAATCAGTAGATTTAGTTCTAAGTTGGGAATACGTAATATTCAGTATTACGTATTAATTACGAAAATACGTTACGTGGAACAAATCCAGGATATAATTTACTTGTCACCTTTTGTATGGTTATTCATAGTTTTTCCGTTCCAGGTGATTTGAAGAGAATGATTGAAGCCGTAACCAAAATTGCTCCTGAATTGCAAAAAGTTCTGGTCAAGGGGATCCCTAAAGATGAGGTGGTGCTAGAATCGCTTGGTCTCTCAGCTGGCTCAAAAGTCATGGTAATTGGAACAAAGCTAGATGACGTTTTGGCTGTAAATACGACTCCGACTGCGGCAGAATTAAAAGGGGATGATGGAGTGAGTGCGGCAGCGTCATCTGGAAATTGGTGCTCAATTCCTCGTCATCAAAAAATTCTTGACAAGGGACTACCGGATGATGTTATGGCCGGGATTTTGGACTGTCATGACCCGTTGCCGGATTTCCCTATCTCCGGAATTAGCTCAAAGGGATCAAAGCTTCGGCTTACATTCAAACTCGAGGCGGATGAGGTAATTCGTATTTGATTGATCGGATTATTGAGTCGAATTTGTTTTTCATAAAAAAAAAACAATTGACTTAACAGCCATTTAATCAACATTTTATTTTGTTAGGTCTGGATTGGTACTAAAGAACGAACCGAGAAAGTTTGTAAGTTAATTATTTAACTTTATTAAAGTGAAGTCTTTCTTAAACTTTTTTATTGGAGGAGTTTGACCTAAATTATTAAAGAGCTTTGTTTATTTTCAGCTATTGGATCTATTCGAAACGTAACGGTAAGTACAGTAGTAAAGTAATAATTTTGTTAGTATCGGGTTTTTATTGTGGAAATCTCAACGATTCCAGAGTCAAGCAATCGCTGGATTTGAGCATTATCACATCCTTGCCCTGCAACTTGGCCCAACCGAAGCGAGTCGAATCTTTATTTATTGGTTTCCTGCTCAAGTAAGTCTGTTGGACTATTTTATTTCTATTATTTTTGATTTAGATCTACTAAAACTAAAACTTGCTAATGTTAAAAAGTCGCTTCGGACCTCACTCGTATCATAGTTCATTTTTTGTAATAAATCTTTAGTACGTGATGGCGGTGAAGGATGCTCTGAGTCAATAACTTCGCACTTCAAACGTTACGAATAGAAGAACGAGCCGGATGAAGGATTCATGTAAGTGTGCTCTGAATTACAGAATAGCTCAAGGAGGTTGTCCAATGGATTATTTACTGACCTCTCGTTAAATTATTTCATCTTTTGTCTTCATCAGTGTGGAATTTAAATTTTGATATACGATAATCGCTTTCTGAATGAAAAAAAAATGAATCTAAAGGTGCCTTTTTATTTCATTATAATTAATAATTATTATTAATTCAACAGTTGAATTAATTCACATCATGTGGAAGTTAATAGGAAAGCGCAGAAGTTTTCTTAAAATTACAGTTACTTAATAATTACCCTATTGAGGGTAATTAATTAATTCCTTGTGTAAGTTAGGAAGTTTTTGTATTTTCTGCGTTAGAGGTCGAAAATAAAAGGGAAGTACTAACAATCCTGGCAACAGATTCGTTTTTAAGTGCTGCATGAATTTGTTTATATACTGGGCAGCACTTTACGGCGTAACTTCAACTATGAGTTTTAAGCGGTGTATAAGGTATGCCATGTAGAGTCGAGTCATAGGACGCGGAAGATGGGAGATCCCGCAACATTTGATGTTCCTGGGGCACGCCACCTGTCCGGTAGCGAATTTCGCGAATTGTACGACATTGTCTTAACAAGCAAGGCTGACGGACTGCATGACGCGTCTGCAAACGTAAAAAATGACGAGGGTTTCGCTCAGCGGTCGAAAAACGGCGCCGTGATCAATGATTCCTTGGCTGTGACTACAAGCGCCAATTTCGACCCGAACGAAAACAGGTTAGATGTAATAATTACGATCAGTCATGGCCTGAGGAGCAAAAATAACCACAAAACCGTTAATTTTTTGACGCAGGTGCAGAAAGTGGTTTCATTCATGTTGCTCCTGCTTCTGTTGCTGTCGGAACAAACTTGCAGTCGGTGCAACTCGAACTGACTCTGCCATTGAGGCCATTCTGTAAGCACTGTTTTCTTTGTGACCTCCCGGATTCCTAGAAACTGTGAACCTTATTAATTGACACGGTTTTACATTCGAACTCATTTTTTCTAGAGCATGGGATACTAAACACTGCAAAACTCCCGATGATTTCCTGAGTTTGTTAACAGTGGTAACAAACACTGCTGAGGAAAGCGTCCAAGGCTTGCGTCCCCTTCTGGTCAAACTTTCCTTCCTAGAGGAGTCGGAGTCTGCTGAAGCACAGAAGCTAAGTATTGTTGGTGGATACTTATGGATAATTACTTACGGAATGCAATTCATCACGATGTCACAAGGTCAACGTCGGGATGGCTCCGCGCATCTACTACCTGCTGGACTTTCTAACACTGATATAGATCCTTATGAAATTCAGTATCACCCTAATCCACGTCTCAGTACACGACTTATGGAAACGCATTCCGCTTACGAAGAAATTGGGGAACTCGTTCAAGAATTACGGAATTTAACGTTTCAATTTCTGAGGCTAGTTGAAGACCTTCGACAAAATGGCGCCCAGCTTGTTAGTATCGTTCAGAACAAGTTCCAATTCAAACAAAATCCATTCCAAGAGATTCCCAAAGTAAAGCCCTCGGAAGTTAGAAAAACTAAAACTCTGGATATCAAGCAAACGGTTCAACGTCTTCCTGATTTAACCGCCGTGAAACCTCTCGCAGTTGAACCTACAACGGTGAAGCAAACAAAACCCGCGGGAAGGGTCTCAAGGTCACTGCGTAGCCATTCATCGCCAGCACCGCTGGACACAGCCGACAATGCGAAACTCCATCAGTCGCCGGTTGTGATTCTAGTACAGGCCACACCTGGCGGACGGTGGGAAGTGTTTAGCACATTGGAAGCTCCCGAAAAAGTGGAATTGATTGCAATGTTTATTCAAGAACCACTGCGCTTGTTGTCAGGATGTATTAAGTCCTTCAAGCGCTCAATCACCCCTTCAGAATCTATCGAACAACCGGGTACGGCTCGTCCATCCTCAATTCTAGAGTTGACCTGTGGACTGGTTCATGTTGTTGGCTCATCCAAATTTGTAAATTTCAAGTTCATCACAGCAGATTTAGCTATTCTTAGGGATATAATCAAAAAATTCTGGAACTCCGTCGATAGTTTGTATGAAACAACTGTGAAGCTAGTGAACATTACCGCTGAAACTTGTGACATTGTTCGATCGTGTTACGTCTACTCCGACAATTTTTACAGTTGGGAATTGAAGTCCTTTGATCTCAACTCAAAAAAAGGAATTTATGAACCTGAAGAACGAATCCGTAAGTTCGCATCGGAAGTTATTGGAAATGCCGACGCTGTTGACGTGGCGAAATTTTATTCTTTGGCGGACTTTATGACGAGTCAGTACCAAGTAATTCTCCAGCGGAATCCCGTTTCGTCTCACGGCATTTCCCTCGTTCTGGAAAGTTGGGACGACACAATGAACGAAGTAAGGCTTACTGTTCGTATTTTGGGGTTTCTATATTTGCCACGATGTCATTATAGACCGTTTCTGGTTTTAGCCCTGGGGACTGGCCGATAACATCGTGGATCGAAGGAAATCAAAAGCTGCTTCAAAAAAGAACAAAAGTCAAAATTTTACTTTGTCATATCGATCAAGTCATGTATTGTGAGTGAGCGATGTCGATTCGCTCACATCAGTCAAGTATTTAAACTCTGTCACTATAGATAATTGCAACAAAATTTTAAAAAACAACAACAGATTTTCTATGCGACAATTGGCGTATAAAATCAACCATGCTTCAAGTATCTACTTTACATGTTTTTATTTCTATTTTTCCATAAGCACATGCTTCAAAAGCGGACATGAATTTGGAATAGTGTTCAAGAACTGATACGGATTACCATTTATTTCTATAAGTTTCCCTTACCGATGGTTGTCAGTTTTCAAAAAAAAAAATTACATAGCGGAAAGAAAAGTTTTGCTTGTTTTGAATTATCAAGTTGTGTAAATATTCAAGTTCACCTGAGGCAGCAGAGATTTAGTCGAAGCTAATTAGTTCGGCGACGCTCGGTTCATTTTTTTCAACGGGAACTGTAGCTTCACTTCCCAATTCTTGACTCGGTGCAGATGAGGGAGGTTGGGTGAATGAAGGCGAAGTCGGGAGCTGTTGCTGTTGCGGTCCATTAATTCCTGGCATCTGCTGCAAAGGTGACGGACCGTTTCCGGTCGGCAATTGCGGCAACTGTTGTGGCGGATTCGGCCCCACTGCCTGAGGCAATTGTGGCTGACCACCAGTTTGGGGTTGCTGCTGCGGTGGCAACTGTTGTAGACCACCAGGTCCCATCATTTGTTGGTGCTGTGGTGGCAATTGTGGGGCACCTGGACCTGCAACAATCTGTTGCGGAGGCTGAGCACCGGGGGTTACCATTTGATGCTGCTGTTGCGGAGGCTGAGCACCTGGGGTAACCATTTGATGCTGTTGCTGTGGTGGTTGATAGAAATTTTGACTTTGCGACTGCATGTAGCTTTGGGCATGGGCAGGAATTTGGGCTTGGCCTTGAGACATGGGTCCCATCTGCTGAGGTTGTTGCGGGGGACCTTGTCCGGGTTGTCCTGGAATGTGTTGTTGCATCGGATCCGGATGCGAAGAATTAGTCATCGAAGTAGGAATATACATTTGCTGTTGTTGGGGAACGTGACCTCCAGGAAGTTGATTCCCAGATGGGGGCCCCTGGCCCATATATGGATTCGAGTACACCTGCTGAGCAGTTTGCATATGTTGAGGCAACATATTCATCATATTCGTGTTCGATTGCTGTCCTGGTACATAATGTTGCGGTGGCATGTAGTGGTGCATTTGCTGAGGGTCTTGCCCTTGACCTTGTGGCGGAGGAGGTCCCATCATCATTCCTTGGGGCATTTGACCTGGTGGTGGCACCATATACCCTGGAGAGAATTTATTTGATACAAAATCCAGAAAAATTGAAACCAAACGCTGTTTTCCACGCTTTAGTTGCAATATAAGAAAAAAGAAAGATACCTTGCCCTCGCATGGGGTATCCACCATAAGTTCCAAGACGCTGTTGCTCCATTCTCAACTGCATTTGTCGTTCTTCGTCTAAAATACAAAGAATGAAAATTGTATGTTCAAGGGTAATAACCTAAATTATTTTAGGTTTACTAAGACGTTTTGGAAAAGCTGTTATTGATATGGACTTCTAGCAGCGCGATAAATAATTCCAAACTTATAACAGTAAAACCATATTAACCTTGAACCCGCCGAAGTGCGAGTTCCCTCTGCTGTTGCAGGTACTGATGCTTCTGCTGTCTCATGTCTTGGAGCTTAATTGCTCTCTGAATTTGACGCTGGCGCTCAACCTCTTCAGCAATTCGACGTTGTTTGTCGCTGTAGTCTTTTCGTAAGTCATCCAACGCATCTCGAGCATCGTGAACCTGCATCAACTTTTCTTGAAGGCTCTCATAGTGTGCTAAAATGTAAGCAGTTTTAATTTAAAATATTTATTCTGATTCTCTGTCATTTTAATTTAAATATTCGACTTACCTCTCCAATCATCTTGAGCCTTGATATAATTCAGAAGTTGAGAATGCAGAGATGTAATATTTAGAAAAAGCGATTGCACTGAAATACAAATGGCAACATTGAGTGTACTTTCTCTCTTCAGCAATAATAGGATTACATGCCATTTGTTTCTCAGTCAAATGTTCCTTATAGCTTCAGAAAATGGAAACTGAAATCTTACCGGTGGAATCATTGGAGACGTGTCGTCCTCGATTAGAATTGGATCTCATCCTGTTTACAAACATTTCAATGGACGCACGTAACGATTCCATGAAACCATCCATCTCTTCGACCTGTTCCACTTTGTTTTTATTCTCCTTCACTGGGGCCGAAGGCTGGAAGGGAGACGGACTCTTATTATGCAAATTACTTCCAGTTTCTTCGCGTGAGATTTCTTCCTTGGTTTGTCCGTGGCGTTGTTCCCAGTAGTTACGATCCAAGTATCGAGCCAGTTCTGGATCTTCTTGTTCGAATGTTGATTTGGCCAGCGCTGATTTTTTGGGTGTCGAACTCTTTTCTTTTTCTGGCGTCGTCTTTTCTAATTCGCGATCAGTGTTTGGTGTTGATGTGGCAGAATTTACAACTCCTCCGACACTGGAGCTTTTACGCTGCTTCTCCCGCTCCTTTTCTTCTGCCTCGGACTGGGAAATCGCAAGAGCTAGAGCCAAATCCTCTTCTTCCTTTAATTCTGCTTCAGTCTTTCCACGCGGTTGTTGCACTTGCGAATGTTGAGCCTGTGACGAAGAAATTTTAGCAAACATGTTTACGAAACAACAAATTCGTGAAATGAAATTAGAATAAAAACAAGCACATGCAGCGAAGGTTATTAGTTAGGAGTTTGAAGCTAATAAAATAGAATATATGTGAAGATATGGGAAGATATGGGATAAGCGAAAGGAAGGGCACAGGATACTACAATAGAAATGAGCCAAATTGATTAGCCGTTTTAGTTGTATTAGTAATTAAGAGTTACTTTTAAGTTGACATCTAAAGAGTGAGCTTAACGTTAACTTTAATTTTAAAACGTAATTTGATCGGGCGTATTTTACTACATACTTTTTTAGAACTAAATTCCGCCAAGGAAGCTTCGATCGCTGCTTGGAGAGCAGCGTCATCGGATTCCAAAGATGAAAAATTAGTGGAAACTTTTACCTTCTCAGATTTGGTTGGTTTATGCCTACAGATAAAAAAGGAAGGAGTGATGTCACAAAAGAACAGCAGAAACTACTAACAATGCTGAGAATGGTTAAACTAAAGTAAAATTAATTGTCTGCAGTTCTGGGTGCCCATGTACCCATTATAATAAGTTTAAGGAGTCGTGTTAAAAATTTACCACAACGGTGAATGGTGAGGAACACGGGAATAAGGAATTCAAGCTTTAGCACAAAAGTGAGTTAAAAGTTAATTATTAATTGAGCAAATCAGTTCAACTTTAAAACGAAGGATTAAATTTGAAAAGTATACCGGTGGCGATTTACTATTGAGGTGAGACGGTGGTTGCGTTGCTGGTGCTCTGCCACCTCTCAATAGCATGTCCATGGGGTCATCAATGGAATCACTGTCCCTAAGTAATGAGTCACCAGAACTATTTCCAGTTAGACAAGTTTCTTTTCAAATTATGAACTAGGAAAAGTAAATATGGCAGAATGCGACACTGAATTGACGCTGAACGCTGAATTGCAACGTCCGGGAACTCCGGTATTTGTTTGTGTGATCGTGAAGTTAACTAAAATTACACCACCGAGTCAGGCAGAAGAGCAAAACATTTTCGCATGATTCAGATTCATTAAAAAGTATAAACAAAAACTGGTTGGGCACCTAATCGCACTCAGCTCTTCGTTTCCATAAGTTTCCCAGAATTGCTGTAATTGGTACATCTACGTTCATTTAGCCTCCACTTAACTCTTATTAACTCTGAAGAGCCAAAACGAGGAAGTACCACCCACTCTTGCTTACTGTTACTTTGGTGTATGCAAAAGATTGATAAAGGGCACTGACTCACTCGGAAATTAAAAACAACTTTCCGCAAAAAGTTGGTTTAAAGGTTGAATGGCTTGTGATTTACGTTGTAGATGGGACATTGGAGGATAAGAAAAAATCTAAAAATCAACAAAAAGTTGGTTTAAAGGTTGAATGGCTTGTGATTTACGTTGTAGATGGGACATTGGAGGATAAGAAAAAATCTAAAAAGTATACTTACTTCCCATATTTTTCAAAACAGGAGTCGCAGACCCGGACTTCCTTTTCAATGCCAAATTTAGGAACAGTGGAGACTTTGGATGAGCACTTTGCACAGAAAATTTGTCCACACTAAACATCGGAGAATGAGAATTTAGGTTCAGCGCGTAACGTTAAATCAGTACAACTAATGAACTCAATCCTGGCTTTCTTGTACTTGTAACCCTGTATAAGGATGAAGTTGCACTTACTGCACGACAGTGATGCTGAAACGAATGAAAATTAAAGTTAAATCTCTTCACTGCTGATGGGAAGTTTGATTTGCAATTTTTTAGAATTACTTTTCGATTGAGGATTCCAAATTGCACCCGACATCTATTACAGCATTCACCTTCCTGCCACTCAGGAGCCGTGTCGGAAGTAAACATGGCATCCGCTTCAACCAGTGGTGGAAACTTGCATCCTTCTGCCTTCATAATGTTCTGAAATTAAGGTTAATGCTGTTAGCAGGATACCTCAAACTGTAGATAATTTCATAGATGAATTCAAGCTAGTTATAACATTTAACTGGCTTTTTCTTGGTATTAGTCCAAGTCTAATTTATTTCTTTAACCGTCTATTCATAGGTCGCTTCAAATATCGGTCTTCATTTGCCTTACACCTAAAATTAACCTGATCACTTACAACGCAATCCTGGACAGCACGGTAGGACGACAGCTTTCGAAAGGCGTGGGCCCAAGTCTGAAATTAAAAAATCTGATTGGGTTCTGCGACGGGGTTCGAAAGGAGTTGGACATTCTATTCTGTTCAGTCATCGCAAGCGCGGTAGAGTCCGTACCAAACATTTCAATGAAAGAATTCCAATTTTGGCGAAGGAGGGTCTTACCTGAATTAATTCCAAAATTTTATCGCGGACATTATCATGATTTGTCGTTTTGGCCAGTTCTCGAAGATACTCCATAAATTCTTTCGTAGCAACCTCTTCGTGAGAAGGGCTTCCGCAATTTTTCACTACTGCTTCCAAAACCTGAAAATCAATTCCAAATAGTATTATACCCAAAATAACAATTTTTAAAAACATGGGAAAGAGATTTTGACTTTTCGTTTGACGCTACCACTTAACCAATTCCTTACCTGAAGAGAATAGAAAGCGACATGAGGATTGGGAGTCGCTAGTTTTTTCTTTATGGCAGCAACAGCGTACTTTGGCCTGTTAGATTGAATTAATTGTGACAATGTTAAATATACAATCTTTACTTGCACTTGTTTTCAATCTTACGTGCAGTCTTTCTGTCGTATCAAGTCCGTAATTCCGAGGACGGCTCCTAAATCTACTTCCAGAAGAAGATGGCTCGTAGCCTTCTCTGTAATTGGAGGAATAAGGAGCGTTTTACGGTACCATGTTACGATCTGTTCGGTTAGCCACAAAGATCATGACACGAATTCGTGAAAGACAACAATATTTTATGCTTAGAACATAGAATAGCTTAGAATTTAGAAACTCACCCAACAACTTATCAAAATTTGCTTCTCCAGATGACCGGAACATCTTGGATTAACTGTTTCGTGCTGTTTATTCGTCCTGACTTCCAGCAACCTGTCCTGGTGTTGTATTTAGATTTTTCTAAGATCAACTGAACCGAGCTCGTTCTTAGCTTTCAGCTCACCACTGTACTTTCTGTCAGGCAGCGCTCGGTGACTCAACGAATTGTTAACGGTTGTTTAAGTTTAGAAAGAGCGATGACGGTCTTCCTATTTTGATTCGATTATTAAATTTGAATTATTTTAGTTATCTGTCAAGTTAAACGGTTACGTAGGTAAGCGTTAGGATAGTTGACACACCTTAACACTTAACCAAATATCTTATTTTGTAGTGATTGTAATTTCGTGTTTAATTATCTTGTGGGTTGTGACGTCCGCAATCATAAGATTACCAACTTTCATCACAAAAAAAGTGATTCACCAAGTGAAATCTCCAGTCCGCCTCGACATGCGCAAGTCACACTGGTAATTGATATATAAATTGACTGACAATAGAATTGACAGGAATCCCTATATTTCTTATGTAGCGTTGTCTTGTTCCATCGATGATCTAGTGTAACTTAACGCAAATGACTTACAACCTATTTTTGGTACAGAGGTCAAGAAAGGTCAAGTCAAGAAAATAAATAATTAATTAACAAGGAACTCCGAGTTGTTGAAGCGCTAAGTAAAAGTACCTTCAGAGCAAACAATCCGAGGGAAAGTTTTGAATATTTTAGAAACCGTTTTTGTTTTTCTCAAACATCATCATATCAAGATCAAACACAAA
>JABASL010000066.1:0-28132 GCA_019775825.1 Neanura muscorum | reverse complement strand
ATATGAAGGTTACAATTAGGGTTAGTTAACCTAACGCTAGGTTAATACTCTTACCTCACTATATCCAGAATATGATGGTGCTTTACAACTGTAGCAACTCGCACGAGATGATCTTATGTCCGACAAGGTTCTACAAAGTAAGTGTCAATTTACGGGTGCGCATGTTTAAACTGAATTAAAATTAAAGAATTATTTTAACTAACTTGTCATAAACTCGTGCATGAAATTCTGGCTCAAGTCCAGTTGAGCGTCGGCGCATTCCACCTCGCGCTGAAACTTCCGTTCCAGACGAGACTAAAGCCCCCGTTGAAATCCTTCGTTCCTGAAGGGACAATTTTCGAAAAGCTTTGGCTTCTTTTTCTCGTTGAAGCGTCGTGGGCTGAATTGATTTGTTATTTGACCTTCCTTCCAAATAACTCAATAGTTTAGCAGCACCTCCATTTATACTGTTGTCAGTATTCCCAGGCGGCAGCAAGCCTAAACTTGCTCCACCGGATCCAGAACTTGACCTTCCATGACCCCCATTTGGACTTTGTCGTATTTTGGCTCTTGGTATTACGACACTCATGGGTGACATTTCCTAAAAATCAATAATCAAAAATTTCCTAAACCAAGCCAAAATAACAGTATTCTACTTTTACTTACATGAGTTCTCAATGAAAAATTAATTAAATTTTGATCGTTTCTTTTCCTCTGATTTTTAAGTCCTCCTCCGTGGTCACCCTATATTGAGACATTTAAATTATTTTCAGTAGTTAAAACGCTCAAAAGTTGCAATAACATTCAAATCACCCATTTGCCAACATACAGCACACTTGGAATTTACAAAAATTCAAAACATTCAAAATTTTAAAAATTAAAAATTTCAAATTTTTCAAAAAAAATATTTTAAAAAAACATCTTTAGTTATAAAATGATATCATTTTATGTGAAAATCTTTCCCCATACGAGTGAATCTGGGGTGTAGGAAGTATGTGGCTGATGTGATCGCTGAAGTGGTGTGTCTTCACTTCCCGTGCTGCTTGCCGTATCATGCATGATCGCTGTCCTTTCTAGCGTAGCCTGTGATGTAGGACTACGATAGCGCATGAATCTTCCACCTGAAATTGAAAACGTTTTTTAACAACACTTTCAAACGTTTACAAGAACATGAAAATTCCTTTAAACGGGTATGAATTCCTTACTTCCGGGTCGCTGTTCTCGAATACCAATTCCAGGTCTGTTTGATTTTCTTCTACAAGTGATGATCGTACACACGATGACAAGACAGAAAAGTAGACTTCCAACACCCACTACACCCATGAGCAATACTTTCAAATTCCAGCGACAATCAGTGCCACCATACCATCGAAAACAGTCGCAGGATTGTCTTCCAGCCTTGTCTTTGAGACAATTTCCTTTGTAATTACAATCAGGACAACCAGCGAGGCTCAAACATTCTCTTCCAGGGCGATGTCGCTTCCGTTCTTTGAAACCTTCCTTACATTCACATGTAAATGAACCCGGAAGATTCATACAATTGGCATCCGGTGAACAGTCATTGAACTCCAGGTACAAACATTCATTGAATTCTGGAAAAAAAAAACAAACGATTACACGCCACGTCAAAAAACTTTTTAATTTAGAATACTGTTCAAATTGTCAAAAGAAATGCAAAAATATGAAAAATTTGCGTGAGGTTATTTTTTTCACCTTTGCCATTAAAATCAGCGGATGCTTCTGGAGACAAGAGTCCAGCTTGTCCCACTGTAAAATTCGAATTTCTTAGACTTCGAATCAAATGATTTCGTATTCTGTCCTGAGTCATATTGACAGTAAGCTGGACTAGAAAATCTACGTAAATTGTGGACGGAAGTCGTGGCTTCATTGTCAGGACTTCTGTTCCTTGAAATTGTCGACGTAGATCCGTGGACATAAAGGCAGCTTCTAGTGCTTCAGCAGTTTCGGCCATAAAATCTTGGTTACTTTCCGACACTTCCTTGCTAAGCGAACTGGATCCGCTTCTATTGAAATCCCTTGCCTCCATCCCTTTCACGCTTACCGACATTTCGTATGTAAACGTAGCTGGATCGAAAAATTGAATTCTTAGCTAACGTTAGGATTATGAATTCATAACTTTTTGTTTCAAAACGTTTTGTAATTTTTGTAGTAAGTTTGTAATTTAATTTTTGGGTTTACGAACTTACGTCTACAAGGGAATGTTGGCCTCAATCTTGCATATCCAGCTTTACAACCACATTTAGCCGAACTTCCACTTCCTCTACACATTTGATTTCCAGCTGAGCAAGTCGTTTTGTTGCAGATTGGATTAAGCGTTTCTAGCAATTTGGATCCACTAGCATCAATTCTTGGCTTCAATGTGGTTGTCGTCGTTTTCGGAATTTCTTGTACTGGTGGCGTTGTCTTCCGTATTAAAATTCCACTTCCACCTTTCAGAATTTTTCTTTCCGTGCTCTCATTTGACGCCGTTGGAGTAAATCCAGGAGATGAAGGTTTTAGGACCATGTTCTTTTTGAGGACAGTTGGGGGCTGGATCGGTGGAATTACTAAACCAAAAATAAATAATGAGTCCATAAATTCTTGGATTCGTAGAATTTAATTTTACATTTAATTTAATTATAATTAAATTTTAAATTAAATATATATATTTAATTTAAAATTCCTTACTTTGCGTTGGTTGCGATAAAATAGTTGTTCTAACTGTTGTGGGATGAATTTGAAGCGTGTTGACTAGAGTTACGGAGCCCAGAATAGTACTTACAACAGTTTCAGGTGGATAAATCTTTGTTAAAATTATGGTTTGCGTTACGGGTTCAAATCCTTCAACGCTTGTTGGTAGAATATTAATTTCTGTTTCCATTACTGTTTCAGTTACAATTTCAGAATGTGTAACATATCTCGTGGGAGTTGGTTTTGGTTGTGGTAATTTTGTAGAAATTGAAGATGCAGTTGACACTGTCACTTTCTTGACCATCGCCACTACTGGGCCCTCTTTTGTAATTAGAGTTGTCGCTGTAAGGTTTTCCCTTGGAGGCAATGGAGTCGAAAAGTTGGGGCGAACAGCAGGTCTAAATGTGGTTGGCGTCATTTCAATAGATTCTGCTCCATTTAGAATTTCTTCGGATTCTTCAGAAGTTTCCGAAGATTCTAATTCAACATCTTCAACTTTTCCTACTGGAGCTGGAGTTACTGGAGCTGGAATTGATTTAACAGTTGTCAGAGGCTTGGGTTCTTCCTTCGTAGTCGTAGTTGCCGCCGTTGATGTAGTTGGCGCCGCTGTCGTAGATGTTGATGTACTCGATGTCTGAAATTTGATTACACTTTGAGAGAAACTAGAATTGGATGGAATCCTCGTTGGAAAATTGAACCTGCGCGTTGAAGACTGTGGCGAAACAGTACTTGTAGATGTTGAAGTACTGGTCGTACGTTGTTTCCAAGGTGGAAGCCTACTCTCAGCTGGATTTCGAATTGGCATAAACGGTTTCCTTGGCTTGTAGGGCTCTGGTGTTTTGAGTTGAGAATCTTTAGGTGGTTCTGGAAGATCGAAATCCGTACCACTTTCAGCCTCACTTAGAACAACAGTTCTCTTGGTCGAATGCTGAACCTCTTCATTTTGACTTTCTGACTCAACGTTCAACTTATCCACCATGGGGTCCACGGTGGTGGTAGAGGGTCTTGGAAACCGCGGTGACAAATTCTGGAATGCTGTGGGCCGAATTGGAATCCGGGTAAATGAACGTGTTGGCTTGATTTCCGGAATTTTGGGAAGTTGAGTCGATTGCTGGGTCAGTGTTTTAGAAGTATCGCTTGTAGGCTTAAGGATAGGTTTGGTGAGGGCTGGAACTTCACTTCCGTGAAGGTCAACCGTTTCCACACTGCCAATTATAACGGGCGTAACTTCAGTAGTTTTAAGAGTAGAAGATTCCAATTGTGGTGGACTAGGTTGAATTTCTGCATCGTTTGAGGAAGTAGGGAAGGCGGGAATAACATTTGTAGCGATGATTTTATTCTCATGGTCAAGGGTTGCGATTGTATGGAAACTGGGCTTCTGGTCAGGAAGTTGCGGACGGAGTAAATTGGGTTGTGGACGAAGGAGATTAGGTTTTGGCCGAATTCTGATTGGTCCATTACTTGGAAGTTGAAGCGCTGGTGCATTAAGGTTGGGCTTCTGGACAGGAAGTTGCGGACGGAGTAAATTGGGTTGTGGACGAAGGAGATTAGGTTTTGGCCGAATTCTGATTGGTCCATTACTTGGAAGTTGAAGCGCTGGTGCATTAAGGCGCTTGGAATTTATTGGAGGCGGTTCCATTTCAGCCTTTGGTAAATCGTCTTCATTCGGTTTCTGTGGCAGTTGATTCGGTTTTTGGGGAAATCGACCTGAGGTTGGCAATTGACCCTCATTCGGTTTTTGGGGAAACCGACCTGGGGTTTGTAGCAGTTGAGTTGTGTTCGGTTTTTGCGGAAACCGACCCGGGTTTTGTGGCAGTGGACTCTCATTCTGGTTTTTGTGCAAGCCGACCCGGGTTTTGTGGCAGTTGACTTTCATGCTGTGTTTGTGGACGTGGATCTTCATTGGGTTGGGGTCGTGGTTGAAGAGAATTGACTAAATGACCCCCGATGGGTCGTTGACCATAACTATGTTGAACTTCCGGACTCTCCTCAAAGTCCTCATCTTCATCTGATTCGTAGAAAGGATCTCCATCAGCAGCAGGTCGAAGGTCAGGAGGCCTTTGTTCTACTGGCTGTCGCTCATCTGCAACTGAATTTTGAATCTTCGGCTCGTCGTCCTTCTCCACTTCGTTTTCCTCCTCGTAGGATGGAAATTCTGAACTAGATTTTGGCGGAACTGTGCTTGTACTTGCAGTTGTTCGGGTCAGAACTCTAGGAGGCATGTGCGTATGTTGAACAGCCGGATTTAATGGAATCGGTTTCACTTTATGAAAATTATTGGCCACAATCAATTCCGACGTTGGATTCAAATTGTTTGGATTATTTGGAGGCATCGGCCTTCCTATTGGTTTCATTTGTAAATGCGGATATGTCTTGTCTCTATTATTAGGTGGGAATGGTTTCAGAGGTGGCCACCGTGGCAGTTGCCCATTCGGCGCAGGATTTATAGTTTTCGGTGTGGATTGTGGATTTGAGTTTAGGGACGTCGAAGCTGGATTCGTTTTCTGTGGGTTCCATGGCGCATTGAAATTTTTCAGTGTCGTCGAAGGTTGATTTTTATTTATTGGCAAATTCCACGGAGCATTTGAGTTTTTGAATGGAACCGACCCTTGATTCAAATTTTTCGTTCCATTCCATTGTGGATTTAGTTTTTGATTTTGCTGCGGAATCAATTGTTGATTTTTTGGACCATTCCACGGTGCATTTGGATTTTGATTTTGCTGCGGAATCAATTGTTGATTTTTTGGACCATTCCAGGGTGCGTTTGGATTTTGATTTTGCTGCGGAATCAATTGTTGATTTTTTGGGCCATTCCACGGTGCATTTGGATTTTGTTGCGGAGCAAATTGTTGATGTTTTGGACCATTCCACGGCCCATTTGGATTTTGATTTTGCTGTGGAATCAATTGTTGATTCTTTGGACCGAGCGGAGAATTTGGATTTGGATTTTGTTTTGGGCCCAATTGTTGATTTTTTGGGTCATTCCATGGCGAATTTGGATTTTGTTGTAGAACTGATTGTGGATTTAGATTCTTTGCAGGCATCCACGGTGCATTTGGATTTCTTACGCCCGGGTTCTGCCCATGTGGTTGTAATGGACGCCTATATGCATTTCCAGCATTGCCAGGTAACGGTTTTGGTGGCATAGGTCGTCGAAATAATGGCGGTTTCCCTTGATTTTGTATTTGCTGCATTCCGGGTCTAATAAATGGTGGGGCTGGAGGTGGCGTAAGGCGCATCGCAGGATAGCCAGGGGGTGGTAATTCATATGTATCGTAATTTTCTTCATCAGTATTCCTCAACGGATTCTGGACAGAATTTCCAGATTCTGGATTTGGTGAATTTGCAGATTCTTCACTCGGCAAAACTTGATTAGCTTCTTCGTCGGATTCGGATTCTACCGGAATAAAAGCCAGAACAGGATGATTCATCGTATTGTGTGTGGTATTTCCCCTAGTACGAACAAATCCTGGTGTTTTGTGTATTTCCACATTCTTCAATTTGACCTGATCCAGACCTTCGTTCTCAAATGACTTTTCAGTGGCCTTGGCCAACGAATCATCATTCGGTGGAGCAGATGGAACTTGGTTTGGAGCATTGCTCAGAAGGGGTCTCCTAGGTCGAAAAGTCGTGGGTCCATGGACATGATTATTCATACTTGGCGTCAATTGGTTTCTGAAAGTAGTTGGAAGCATAGGAGATGTCGTTGGTCTAAAAGTTGTTGCCCACCAGTGGGAGGATTCTTCACTTTCCAGAGGATTTTCCTTGCTCGGAGGTTTGAAAGAATTTAAAATCGCTTTTTCCTCAGAATTAAACATACTTTCATCGCTTGGACTCAAATCTAGCAAAAGCGTCGAGCTCGAACTGTTTCCCTTGCTTGAGTTACTTGGAATATCTTGAAAATTAATTTGAACTGAACCGCCAAACTGTTCACCTTCCTCGGATTCTTCGGTAACCTGATTAGAATCCTCATTTCTGTAAATTGTTGTCGGTTTCTGGTGAACACCATCCATGGCTTCTTGAACCGAATCTGAGAATGTGAATCCCTGGGGGAAGAGACTGAAAGAAAAGGGCGTTGGGGTTGGGGGTGTGCTCGGTTTTGGGGTTGTCGATGATCTTCGAATGAATATTGGTTTCCGAGTGGTAATACTTGGTACAACTTTTCGTGTAGGCAGAGGAGGCAGGGCAGTAGTTGTTCTAGGTGGGGAAGTGGGTGCCGGTGTTTGTATTTCTTTAATGACAAGTTGGTGGTTCCTATCTGGAGGGGCCGTGGAACTTGGTGGGGGATCATACGTTTCTTCAACTATGAACACAGTGCTTGGTCTCTGCTGAAACGGTGGGAAATGCTGCGTAGGACGAATTTGGGGTGGCTCAAATTCGGGATCTCTTGGATTCGAATCCCAGGCTGGCAGAAGAATTTCTGAGTTGAGGGTAGGCGCTGCCTGTATCGGGGGATGATTCGGTTGAGCACCTGGGAGCAAAACTCCGGGTTTATTAGGATTAATTTCGTATAAGCCTTGACCTCCATAAGGAAATCGCTGCGGTGGGGGTGGGGCTGGAATTGGGCCTTGAGAGGGAGGTGAATGATTTGGTGGTGGAGGCGGAGGCCTAAGGTTACTGGAAGGTTCTGGAGGAAATTCAGCAGAATTTGGTCTATTTGGATTGGAAATAACTGGATTCGGTATAGTTTCTTCACTACTCAAGGTAATTGTTGGATAATTTGAATGTGGGTTCAACGGAATCATCATAGCTGGTGGCCTGGGTGGAAACGGTGGTCGTGGATTTGGTGGCCGATTGGAACCTGGCCACTTTTCTTCTGAACTTTCTTGAAAGTGATTTTGTATTGGCCTTGAATTAAACGGATTGAGAAATCCACCCGGTTTGAAGAATTCTAGAATACTTTCTGGCTCTTCCCAAGAAGATTCAATTGAACTTGGATGTGCCTCGTGTTGTTTTGGTGGGCCATTTTGAAGAAATGGGCGCGGCAAGGGAGATGGATTTGGAAATTGTGGTCTTCGCACAATTTGTGGTCTTTCTTCGCTACCTTGTGGAAACGGAACTTGACTCGGTGGGAGCATTCCATTTCTGGTTTCTTCACTTTCGATATCGAAAGGTTCCAGATTTGGGAATGGTTGGAACGGACGAATTTCTGGAAGAATACTAGGACGAGTGTGAAGATTTTCATGATTTCCTCCATTTTGATGATTTCCATTTTGGTGGTTTCCATTTTGATGATTTCCATTTTGATGATTTCCATTTTGATGATTTCCATTCTGGGGGCTCCCATTCTGGGGGTTCCCATTTTGGTGGTTTCCATTTTGATGATTTCCATTATTCTGATGAATTCCATTCTGGTGGTTTGCATTTTGGTGGGGACGGTTTGGATTATTTGGATGTTGTAGTGCTGGATTTAGATGATTTTGCTGAGTTGGAATGAACTCAAGTGATATCGGTCCGTGTGGGTCCTTGAATAAAATCGGCGGCTGTATAGGTCGCGGTCCCTGATTTTTCTGCACATTTTCCGTATCTGGAAGATTGAAAAATGAGGTTGGTCTTTGTCTCTGAAAATTATTTGTAGTTTGCTTTTGCGAATCAGAAGCCGCAGTTGGTTTGTAAAACGGAAGGACGTTCCAGTATTTTGGGAATAGTTTGTACAATTTTGGGACCATTTCCTGAATCTTTTGAATTTGGTCTCGTTGATTGCTGAGAAATGGCTGTTGGGATTGGACTTAAGGGGCGTCTTTCTCGTAAAAATGGCGTTGGAAAAGGGCCTTTAATATTCTTCATTAGAAATAGGGGGACGCTGAGCCAAAATAGGACGCCTGTCGTTCACATTTATCAGTGTAGTCGGAGGACGCGGAAATTTTTCGTTATTTTTTAAATTATTTGACTGTTCATGATTTTTCTGATTTAGAATAGAGTTCATAGGCTTTGGATAAGTGGGAGGTGGTCTCAAATGCAGGATTTCTTGAGACGCTGAAATGTGATGATTCGCATCTCTCATTGGTTCAATTTCATTTGATTCTGATGGAAATGGAAGAATAATTTGATTTGTCCATAATGGCTGCTCCGGAGATTCAATTCTGGGTGGTTGTCTTCCATTAGTCAAACGATGCGGAAACGGATTACCGTTTACCGTAGGATTCGAAAACGGATTACCGTTTACCATAGGATTCGGAAACGGGTTTCCACTTGTCATAAGATTCGGAAACTGGTTTCCATTTGTCATCAGGTTCGGCTGGTGTGGATGACCCAAGGGGGTGAGTACAACATGCATGTGAGGATGGTTTGGTGGATAGAACTGGTGGGGATACAAATGCGGGGCATTTTCGTATCTAAAGTTGGGTTCATTTGCATGTGAAATGACTGGACGCCGTGGGATTATCGCCGACTCTTGCATTTGCATTCCTTGCCCACCGTGGAACCGAAGCGGGCGCTTTTGATTGGTTAATCCCTCGTGATGCGTATCATTTCTAGCTATAAGCATAGGAACCAATCCTGTTTTTAACATTGAACCCAACAGGGGCCAAGATTTAGTCAAGGCCGAAGCCCCTAATCCACCTAATCCAAGGGCCCCTAGCTTGATCAAAGGGCTATTCCAATTGAACCCTCCAGCTGGAGACACCTCAATATCCGACCCAACGTNACCTAATCCAAGGGCCCCTAGCTTGATCAAAGGGCTATTCCAATTGAACCCTCCAGCTGGAGACACCTCAATATCCGAGCCAACGTCTTGCGGATGTCCATGACCTGGACCTGATACTAGAGGAGGCGAAACTGCATGATGTATATTTGATTTCGATGGACCACTTAGAATCGGTTTCCTGAGTTGTTCATCATCTAGTTCTTCAGATTCTTCATCCCTACTTGAGTCATCCTGACCTTCATCATCCGCTGAATTACTGGATACGATTGGTGGTTTAGGAAGAACTAATTTGTATACATTCCCTAATGAATCTGAATCATCGTCAACGTCAAGCACAGGGGGTGGCCGAGGGGTGTGTTTCACCGGATGTCCAATGTTGGCCATTATTGGATCAGGAAATCTAACTCTCAAAGGTTTCGTTTCGATCCGCTCAGTAGTACTTGGCGAAACCGTTTCCGTTGGTATTTCATCCAGAATTTCTTGTTGCAATGTTTCCAAAGAAATTGTCGTAGTTTCTTCTTCTCCAACCGGTATATTTTGCTCGGATGACCCTAATTTATAAACCGGATTTTGAGTTTGACCTTTTTCCTGTTCTTGGTCGTCATTCTGTTCCTTGCTCTCGTCATAGTAGTCTGGACCATGATCCTTCTCTTCCAGTTCACTAGAAACTAAATTAAATATTTTTTCGTCCTCTCCAATTGGCTGTTTTAATGGACCAAAAACAAGGGCAGGAGGCGTTACTTTCGTGGAATCATCCGCCAGGATAACAATCCCTTCCAAATTTTCATCAGGATTCTCAGTTGTTTCCTCAACTGGTGGCGAAGTCGTCCGAGGCGGAGGCGGAGGACTTGAAACGGTTTTGATGACATTCAAGGAAGTAGTAGATACGGGTTTTATATTCGAGTATGTTGATGACATGGGTTTGACCTTAGGTGGATCAGGAGTAGAGGTTGGGACGGGTTTCACCTTTATCGGAGTTGTTGAAGTGAACAACTGAGTCTTTAGGGGCGGAGTTGGAGCGTGTGTAAATGATTCAACTAATTCTGGAACCACGGTCGTTGACGCTTCAATCCCTTGATCCAGTGACGTTCCAACAAGATCTTGAAGTAAAAGGTAAATTTCACTACGCATTTGTTGAAAATTTGGTGGTTTAAGTGTTGGCGAGGGTCGAACTTTCGTTTCTCGGTCCATGAGACCACCGGCTGCGTCCTTTGGAAAGTGTGGGTACATTTGAGAGGGCGGAGTATCAGGAACGTATGTACCTTCAATGGTTCGAATACCCGGTTCAGGATGGGATGTGAATGTAAACGGCTGATACGGCTGCGTCATTGTTGGTTGAATTAACTCTGGATGTAAGCCTGCCAAATATGAAGATTCTAGGGCCATTAGATATTGGCCATTGATAACTGTGCTAATTGCTTCGGTGACAACATTAGAGACGATGGAAGTTCGGCTTTGGATCTTCGTTTGTCCGTCACCAACTATTGAGGTAAGAAATGTAGTTGTCGTATAGAATGTTTTCGTGGCATAAATCATGATAGGATGTAGTCTGTCAGGGTTGGCAACATTTAGAGTAGCTGCAACAGCTTCAGTTTCGGTAGCTTGAGTGATGACATTCGACTTTACGGAAGTTGATGTTTTGGTAACGACTTTTGACCCTTCAAGGGATGTAAAGAAAGTAGTAAAGGTTGTGAGGAATGTATGATGAGCTGTAGGATTTACTGGTGCGGCAACTACGTCAGTGTGCGTCTCCTCCTGCATCTGAATGTGAGGTCCATTAAGGTCATACACTGTTTTGGAAAACGTAAAAGTTGAGAGGTGAGTCTGTGTTGTCATTTCAATTGTTGTTGGTTCCATTGAATCGACTAGTTCCAACGGAAGCTCGGTAGCGGCTTGTCCCGTTGGATATGTTACCACATTGGCCACGACCTGTAAATTGTAAAATAAATTAACGCCTGAGGCCAGAATTTTGGCCATAGCCTAAACTCGTTACGTTAAAAGTTAGTAGTTAATGTTAGTTAATTTTAAAACACGGCAGCCTTTACTTGTTCTCTGCTCCTAACTAGTGTGGTCTGGTTTTGAAGTACAGTTTGAAAATACGTAAACGTCGTCATCATGGTTTTCGTAATGAGCTCGGGTGTAGCTGACCTAGCCAGTGACTGCAGTAAATGGTCAATCGCCGTGTTCTGCGTACAAAAATAATTCAACTTAGTAATTTTACTGGTTTAAATTGATGGAAATAATGTTAGTAATTCAATGGTCGACGTCGAGCCCTGGACGTACTGGAGGCTCCAGGCTGGAGTCATAGCATGCCATGATGGTCACCGCCTCCACCAGTTACTAACGACGAACTACTGTTAATCGTTACCTTACCGGTCTGGTGGGATGATCTTGGAGATGAAACTGATTTGAAACCGTTGTGGGTGGCAGTGTTGTGACAATGACTCCTCCAGCAGCGTCCGTCATCCTGTCATTGATTCTAATCATTGGAGACTGATTTCCTAAGGAATTGTCCAGAAGTTATTTGGTTTTGAAATCTGAATCGTTTTTTATGGTTATTTCAGCTAACTTATTTGGTTATTTCTTAAGGACGAAGTTGCCATTGCTCCTCAGGTTAGTTGTATTTAATTACTTTACCTCTAATGATGACCTCGACGCCGTTGGCCATGATTTTGGTAGCCAGTCTGTCTTCCAGGTTCCATGACAAGCCTTCCTGGAGCATTTCGTTCTTCTTGAACTGGAATTCAGATTCAAAACAAAAACTCATGGAAATGAATAATCTCTAAAACTAAAAGTCAAAACTCATCTTTAGATTCCCTATCCTGTGATTCAAAATTTTTTCAACTGTCTGGCTTTTAACTCTGACAAGAACGCCAACAACGCAACAATGTTGTGCTATCCTCTAATGTGCAAGTAAGCAAAAGAAAGTAGAAGGTAGAAGATTATAATTAATTGATCAATTAATTGATTCAGTTTGGCACACTTTGTAGATTATTTATTTCCAGAAGACTTCAAGGTAAAAGAAAAAAGATAGAAGTTAGGGAAGAAGAAGAATTTCCTGTAAATGGTTCAAAATTTACATTAGTCTTCCTTGTTATGGCTACTTCAAACGAAAATTAGCCACAAATTGTATGGCTATTTTTAGAAGAGAATTTCAATTAGTTATTATAATTAAGTTAATTAATTTTAGATAATTAATTCCTACAGTTATTCCTTCCTTTGATACCCTATTTACCCCAACAGGAAATTAAGTACAAAAGTTATAAAATACGTTACAAAAAACCTTAATTCAGAATCTTTTATCTACTTCTAGTTTTCTAATTTCTCCTATTCAAGCCTTTGTGTCCTAATTGGCAAGAAACCATCTTGAAATTGTGTTTGTGTGATCCACGCTCCTTCTGAATATGAATAGCTATCATCCAATTGAATGCCACGTCTGTCTCTACTGTTTTCTCCAGTTGGCTCCAGCATCTGGAATCCAGCATGTGCTGGCTCCTCTTCTAAATTTATTTGACCTTCCTCAATGTCACGCTTCCTTCGCCCTTCCGAAGTTGCCGTTGACACTGTCACAATTGAGTGCTGAACAGTACTCATTGCAAGTTCTTGCACTGGCGTCGACTGAATCTGTAAATTGAGCTGTTGCTGGAGCAGTCCTTGGAGTAAAGCGGGATTTAGACCTGGCGCTTGAGAATTCTGGGTCTGTGATACTGAGGAAATGGCAACAGGAGTAAAAACCGTGGATTCAGTGATAAGTTCCGTGGCCGTGAGAACATTGATCTGACTTTCTACTATCGTTGATTTGATAGGCTTGCCATGAAGCGTGATGGGGACAATTGTGGACGTGAAGTCAGTAATCGTGGTTACGTATGTCGTGGTTCTGGTAATAAATTGTGTTTGTGGAACTCCCGGTTCTCCTTTCATGATTGGTTGTTGCTGCTGTTGTAATCCGGCTAAATTTAAACTGCCCAATAGCTGACTCAAAAGAAGATTTGTCAATTGGTTACTATCCCCCGGACTATTAGTAAACGTATTAAGGCTAATTGTAGAAACTGTTGGGTCAATCGTATAATAATGTGTGGATAACACATGAGAAAATGAGGTTTTACGACCTCGAATTGTCGTAGGCGTGAACGTGATAGTCGTTGTCGGAACTTCTTTAACCAAATACTTGGTTACTTCTCCACCAAAACCAATTGAAGGGGTTGAGGTCACTTGGGAATTTAGGATTGTTACTTCTTGGCCATTGTCTCCCACTGAGAAAGTATATTGATAAGGGCTTAGGACTTCAACACTTGGACTTGGAATTAACAAAGTTTTAAATTCAGTCATTTTTCCATTGATAACAGGAATCGTAGTTTCCGACGGTACGAAATGTGTAACCGTAAGTATGGGCCGGGATTTCTCAGTTACAGGCTTCTCATACACGGGTTCTTCATAGGCACGATTATTGTGATGATTTCGTATAGGTGACATGAATCGACTCTTGGGTTTGAACGTAGTAGTAACCTGGTTTCGGTGTGACCTAAATCTAGAAGTTGTTCTCGTGGGCGGCGTTGTTGAGGTATATTCATGCGACGTCGGCCGATAACGGGATTGGGTTCTACGACTGCTAAGAAGCGCAGCTGGATTTGATTGTGGTCGACTGTATCTGGGGGTAGTTTGTGGCAGTAAAGTGAAAGGTGTTTGTCGTGAGGACGAAAATGCAGGAGAGGGTGAAATTGATGATTGGATTCTTCCCCGGAAACGGCTTGCTGCCCGGGAACTGGTCGTCATTTTTGGTTTTGGCGTTGTTGGAGGTGGAGGTGGTGGATCGTCATAGTATTCGTAATCAGTCTCAGCGTAATCGTCTTTCTTGTTGTCGTACGAAGATGTGTCAGCTTTCTTGTCGCGTGAAGATGCGTCAGTGTCTGAGGAAGAAGAAAGGAAAGGATAGTTAGAATTTGAGGTTTCTCTTCCACCTCGTCTAAAATTAGTTCTAAGAATCTCTGCACGTCTGGAGCGAGATCCAAAATCAACTTGCCTCGTTTGTCTCGTCCTCCTCCGATGCAAGAATGCACCGCCCCTGCCTCGGGGCAAATCGTCATACAGTTCGTATGATTCATAAGGACTGCGCACGGTTTCAAAGAATTCGGAACCCGAATCCACCAAATCCGGCCCTTCTTCAACTCCCATCACGTCCGAAAGCAAGGCCGAATCCTTCGGGATTTCTGAATCCGAGAAGTTGCCAATGTGTTTGCTCTCATCAAAATCCAATTCTTCTTCACTTTTCTCGGTCGTTGAAGCACCGCGTACTAATCCGCGAGACGGGAACCCTTGCGGCCGTGCTCTTGGCGCAAATGAGCGGCGCGTAGTTGTGCGCGGTGTGGGTGAGGGTGTGGTCGTGAGCTGTCGATTCTGCGGCCTGGAATTTGAGGGCGGAGGAGGAGCTCTTGTATTAGCTGGACTTAGTTTTCGGCTCGCTAATAAACTTTTTAAGTCCTTCTTGGCCGGGACGCTGGCCACCGTGGTGGAAGACGGTTCCAAACTGCTACTTTCCTGTTCATCTAAACTAGGAGCCTCTTCATCTTCAAACGATTCCGTTGTACCCCGAGAGGATGATGGGGTGGCTCGTGTTGGCAATGTAGGACGAGTAAACGTTTTACGAGCACGCGGGGCAGTAGTAGTCTTTTCTGTTGTAGTGCTACTCAAGAGGTGTTGAACGTTCAACTTCGGATTTAGTCGGAATCTGTTATTACCCCCAAATCGGGTAGCGGCTGTTGAAGATTTTGGCTGTTCTGTTGTAACATTTTCTTCCTCATCCTTCTCTTCAGGATCCGTCACCGGCGGTGGCAGCGTTGTGGGAACGGTAGTAGACGCTGCAAGAATATTCGGCCTGGAAGGAGCTAGGCTTCCACGAGGCCTCAATGAGAATTTGCTAGTTGAGGATCTAACTGGAGGGCTGGTGGTAGCCACAGGCGCAGGTGCAATTGACGGTCGTTTTGAGGCAGTGAAACGAGCTTGCGCGGAAGTTGGAGCTGAGACTGGGGCAGTGGTAGTTGGCAATGCGGGTGTTAATCCTGGTCTCTGAAATCTACTTCTTCCAGTTGCGGTGGGAAGTTTCGGTGTCACGATTACCGGCGCAGTTGTGGTAGAACTATCGTCTGATCCCGGTCGCCTAAATCTCTGTTTATTTTGAAGGGGAAGTCGAGTTGAAGCTGGAGCAAGTGTAGCCGTGACCGTGGGAGTCACCTCTTCCCGGCTAACTAATACTGCCGCCGTGGCTTCTTTTCGCTTGGGTGTAAAAGTAGGTCTACTTCGTGATGCAAAGGGAGTTATAAAGGGCGTGAAGGATTTCGAAGTTGGTGTGATGGCATTAACCCTGCTACGATCCCTTCCTCGTCCTGGGAGACGTTTCAAAGGATTAAGTTCCACCGACCCTTCAGTAGTTGCTGTGATTTCTTCTGCTGAGGTCAAGGTCAAAGGCGCTTCGGAGCTGGACAATGTAGGTTCAATTACAGGAAGGGTCAAGGACTCCGTTGGGCTGATCACATACCTCGTTGTACTTTCAATAATTTGTCCATATTGATTATCAATGATGGTACCATAAATACTGGAAGTATAAAAAGTTGTTTTCTCTCCCTGGACTAAGGATCCATCAATTACTCTCACGAGACCCGTTTTCTCTAGATTCTCAGAATCACCGGAACCTTGGCCCTGAACGCTTGAACTACTGGAAATGACCTGTGCATATTTTCCATCAAGAACACTACCAACAGTAGCTGTTTGATAAAACGTTGTAGCATCTCCTTCAATTGTCTTCCCCTGGTTGAGAACCAAAGTTCCAGTGGGAGTTTCCGTGGCTTCTAGAATATATTTCGTTTGAGCTATATTAGTTGGTTGGATAATTCTCGAAGTAGACTCGAGCACTTGTGCATAAATTCCGTCAATGTAAGTTCCATAAACGTCCGTCAAATATTCTGTCGTAGTTTGATCAATTATTTCTCGATTTGTAACTGTAGAAAGGAGTCCAATTGGCAGGTGTTCCTGTTCGGATTCAATCAATTCTTGATGTGGACTTGCATTTCCAACGGCTCTTGGTTGCTGTTCTGTGGAAACTGTTGGAGATACTATAGCCGCTGAAGGTGTTCCACTGATTACATTTGTTACTGTTTCCAACCTTGAGTTCACAATTGTCTCATCTCCAATGTAGCTTGATGTGAAATAGGTGTACTGAAAAAGTAAAACAAAAACGCCATTCAAAATTATTTATAGAAAAAATTCCCCTCAAATATTCTGCCAAAGTTCACCGGATTCGATCATGGTTTCCTACGATATTGTTGTGAAATATCGTTCTCTATTACTTGAAAAAAGAAAGCTCGCCAAAAACGTTTCGTTTAAAGTTCGGCCTGGGTCGCATACGTACTTGGAATTATAAATAATAATAGGAATACAATTATTTTAATTACTCCTCAATTGCTTACTGTTGTAAAGTACGTGGTAAGTTCTAATTCAGATTCATCGATCTTGGGAGATTCTTCAACCAAACCCATCTTTTTTGGTTCTCGTTGCATATCTTCCGTAGGTTTAATTTCCACAGAATCGGTTGAAGTCGCTGTTGGAGAAATATCATCAACCCCTGGAGTAACAACGTTCGAAATCGTTTCTTCTCTGGATGTTACAACGGTGCTCTCTCCCTTGAAATGTGTCGTCCAATATGTAAACTAGAATTTCAAAAATCATGAATCCAAAATTGGAAATTACAACTTAGGACTCAGAAAATTTCAAAATCAGGAATTTTCAAAAATTCAAAATTTTTAAATCATGTTTCAGCGATTCATTGAAGCGCCGTTCACAAAATTCTCTGTAAGATTTTGAACCAGATAAGCATGAGCACAAGATAATAAGAGTGCTATTTGCTTTTCTAAGGTCGCTAGCCCCTAAATCCAATATAAAATCGTCACTCAGGAAAATTGGAATGTAATTTGGTGAAATTTTATCGCATTTCATTAAATCTAATAAACGCATGAAATTTTAATAGCTGATACTGCAATTAATTTAATTTTAATTCATTTTTTAACTTACCGTAGTTAAATAAGTAATTGGAAAAACTGGAAAATGTTCAGCGTCAGTAGCTTCTTCAGTTTCGACTCCATCTGACACGACATTTGTAATAGTTTGGAGTCTAGTTGCAACAGAGGAACTTCCACCCTTGTAGTAAGTTGTAAAGAACGAAAATGTTGTAAAAAGCGTCTTAAGCGCTGGTGTCGCTTGTATGTCGCCACCATCAACCTCTGTCAGTTCCTGCTCATTGTAAACTGAACGATCAGTCGTCATTTCAGAACTTTCCAATTCATAGTAATCAGGGCCCGAGTCTGGTTGTGATGCTTCACTTGTCTCACTAACGTCTGAACCACCTTCAGATAAATCTTCAATAGGGTGTGAGGCAGTGAAAGGTGTTTGAACAGAGTCACGAGTTGCAGTTGGTTGAATTGCGGCTTCTGATACGGCTGAAACCGTGGAACGCATTACGGTTGGGACAACGTTGGTAATAATTTCAATCCTACTTCGAGTAGAAGCTTCGGCGCCGTTGAATAATGTGGAGAAATATCTTCAGAATAAAAACACAAGTGGAAATTAGTTGAATCACGGCTGGCCAACGTGCGAATAATTTTAATTGTTCAATTATATTAATTGTTTTGTTAGCTTACGTATATGTTGTATAAAACGTTTTTAAAACTGTCTTTTCCACAACTGATGGAAGTTTGGCCAGGGGAACGCTGGATTCCTTTTCCAAAATTTTGTCACTGGAGATTTGAACGTCTGGAGAAATTGTTGGCGTAACTTGAGCTGATTCAGAAGAGGCTGGAGAAGGCAATTGTGTAATTGTAGAAACGCTGGAAATTACTTCTTCCCGACTTGAAATACTGCTCGTTTCTCCAGTAAAAAATGTCGTCAAGTAAGTGAACTACAAAGAGAAAAATATTTGCGTGTAAAAATTACAGGTTAAGTAAATTAAAAATTTGTTTCGTAAAATTCACAATTTTTTGTAACAATTTTATTTACAAAATTCAATTTCAATTACATTTATAATAATTTTATTGAATAATTATTCTTGAATTTACAAAATTCAATTTAGTTTTAACATATGATGAACTGGAGGACACCTTAGTTCAAATGTATCAAAGGTAGCTGAAAATATTGAAATATTAAAACGGCGTCAAACACTAACAAATTCCTTTTCACAAATATCCATACTTTTGAAAACTTTTCTCTGATTGAAAAAATTAAAATTTTGAAAATGAAACTTACAGTTGTGAAATACGTTTTGTAATACGTTGGGGTCGAATCTTCATCTTCTTCCTCTTCATAGCTGAATGAACCTGGTTCTGAGGTAGTTGGCACTGGAGTAGGTTGCGCTTGCGCTGTTGTGGCTGTTGGTAGAATGGAACTGAAAGTTTTCTTGACAAATCCCACGGCCGTACTCGTCACTTCACGTGATATAATTGAGGACACCGTGGACTCTTCCTTGGGAATAAAATAAGTGGTGAAATACGTATACGTTCTAAAAACTGTGGTGGGAACTGTTTTTGTCACATAAATTGTCTGATCTACTTCCGGTTTTTCTGTAACAACGTCAGCCACCTCCTTTTTGGGTGGTGGTGGTGGTGGCTGCGGTGGCTCTGTTGTTGTTGTTGTCAATTCTTCCACTGGTGGCTGTTTATCCGTCGTTGGTTTTTCCAGTGTCGTATCCACTTTCTTATCCTCCACAATTATTTGATCCTGTGGTCTTCCAGCTACCTTTCGCGCTCGCTCTATTTCATTTAGCGCTTCATCCAAATCCCCCTTCTGGATATTTATGGGCAGCGCAGCGGTGGTGGTCTCTTCTTCGGCTGAACTTCCCCTTCCGGTTGTTGTTGTTGCCGCCTCGGTTACAGTTTCCTCCTTGGCAGTTGTCACAATTTCAGTTGTGCTTGAGGTTACACGAACTTCGGCTCGCTCAAAAGTGGTTGTAGTTTCCTCATCTTCTGGATTGGACGTCGTCACCTCAAATGTATACGAATATACTGGATCTTTAGGTTTTGAAGCAATTTTGGGAAACGTTTTAGAAATTGGAAGTTTTGGCGCAGAAGCAGAAGCTGAAGGAAAAGTGCTAGAAACCACTGGAACTGGCGTGGGCTTTATAAATATTGGACTTGGTTCAACCGTGGCCGAAGGCGGGAGAAAGAAAACCGTGGACGTTGATTTAATAACTTGAGCATATGAACCTTCAATGTAAGTTCCGATTACAAGGGAAGTAACAAGTGTCGTCGTGGAATCTCGCACAAATGATCCACCAATTGATGAAACTAATCCCGTTGGATTTAATTTATCCTTCTGGAAAACCGCGGTCTCTAACTTGTGGGTCGGTTCCAAGGTGGCGGCTACGCTCTGTGTTGAAACTGGAATTTGGCTGAAAGACTGTGTTACTTTTGGTGGGGCTTCTGCCACGGTACGGGTAGAAATTCCTGCTGATCTGAATTGGTTGAACAGCGTTTGTCTCCCGGTAAAGAGAACAGTTGTTTCGGATGGGATTACTGAGGAAGACGATCCAAATTTATTTCTAATGAATTTCGGTCTTGGTAAAATTGCGGGTGGTTTTGGAGTTGTAATTTCGATAATCTCAGGCACGGTGACCGGTTCCTGTCGTTTGGGTGTCGTAATTTCAATAATTTCAGGAACGGCGACAGGTTCCGGTCGCTTGGGTGTCGTAATTTCAATAATTTCAGGAACGGTGACAGGTTCCGGTCGCTTGGGTGTCGTAATTTCAATAATTTCAGGCACGGTGATAGGTTCCTGGAGTTTGGGTGTCGTCACAGGGAGTTCTTCCTCAGTTGTAGTGAGATACGTATATCGTGTTGGATCCACGTAAGTTGGCACCGATTTAGTAGCACTCACGTGTACGTTTAAGTCTTCCAGCATTCTTGTCCTTGGCATAAAAACAATCACTGCAAGAATTATGAAAAACGTTTTTAAATTTTGAGGAACATGAACTGGCAACCGTTGCATTTTTGGGATATTTCGAATCGTTAGACAGCGTCAAGCCGCACCATAAAAAAAAACCTTCATGAATTTAAAAAAAAGTTTCCCAGTTATTTGCCGAATATAAGCGCCATTTATAAAAATTTTCTTCGATTTCTACGTACTGCTAAATAACACAGATGCATGTCCAGCGCTAAGACAGTACTATCCATGCATAAAGATTTTTTAAAAACTTTTTTGAAGAAATTAGTTTTGTTTGAAAATCAAATCAAAAATACTTTCTCGTTCCAGCGATTCGAAGATGAGACCGGTAATGTATCGGCGGAAATCAAAATTTATGACTTAAACGTTTGCAATATTAATGTAGGTTCAGCCGACGTAAAGCGTTTTTAGCGTTTATCAAGCGTTTTTACCTGTATTTCCAACAGTGGTAGTAAAATCAGCGAATCCAACATATGTGACAGTTGCATGTCGACTGGAGGCCGCAGACATTAAATCGTTGGATTCCCATCCAGAATTTGTTCCTAGATCTCTTAAATCCGAGAATGATTTTGGTTTACGAGAGAATCCGGGTGAATTCTGCGAAGTTCTTCCAGCCGTAAAACTTCTATCTCCCCCTGGTTTCTGAAACACTGGTTGTCGTGGGGCCTTAATTTGATCCTTTGCTGATGGACTTGTACTGGATTCCACGTATACTGTCAAATCTTCGTCCGAATTTGTTGTAGCCTCGTAATAATTTCTAGGTGATTCATTTCCGGCCTGTCCAACTGTGTACGTTGGTAGGCTAAACGCTATGTTGACCTTTGAGGGCTGAATTTGTGGCTCTGCCTTTGGATTACCCATGACCTTTGGCACTGGAACGTATGAGGGGGCTGAGTAGGCTGGAACAAAATGCACTGGAATTGAATACGCTGGAGCCGTATATGCTGGAACGGATCTTCCTGTTGGAATCTCATTTTCCTCATTCATGACCGGACGCACATTGACCTTCCCTTTTGAAACAACTTTTCGAATATTCTTATCCAGGGTAATGGTGACCGTGGCAATTCTCGGGTCATGTGGGGTCGGAACCTCAGTTGGTCTTGCCCCTTCCACCATTATAAGGTCATCTCCACTATCTTTTGATCCTTCAATTTCTACCATGACCCCTTCAAGGGCCTGTCCATCAATCATGGTATCAATGGTCGTTCTCTCCTTCGTTCCAGGAACAATTAATTTGAGCTTTTCTCTCATATCCACCAGCAAATGATCCCTCTGAGCTCCATTTTCAACAAGAATTGTCTGTTGCTGTTCTTCTACCGGACTTGTGGGATTGAGCGCCGTGTTACCAAAGAAAAATAGAAACGTTTGAGAATTCTGGACATATGTTCCAGTAAATACGTTGTAGGTCCTATCTCCTTTGGCTACAAAATTTCCATGTGTTCCTGTCACCCGCACTTCGTTGTCACCAAGCCGGAATGAGGGAGCCACATTCGGCGGAGCCACATTCGGGGGCCCCACAAATATTTGGAGTGGCTCTTCTTCCTGACTCGGAGTCTCCAAAAATTGGCCCTCAACCCTTCGTGGGAAGTCGTTCCCTCCCGGGACTGGGTTTAACTCATTAACTCCCGGATTGATAATTATTTGACCAAATCTTCCATTATTGTAATGCTGGATAACTGGAGGGGTAGAGTCAAGGGTCATGAGGTCATCAATTGGTATGTAAACTGGAGTAGGGTAGATTCTAGATTCTTCTGAGGATTCAGTTGGCGTGGCGGATGGTTGTATTGGATCAGTGTACCATGGTGGATAGTAGACATTTGAGTATGCGCTCATTTGTTGTGCATAAGTATTATCAATATAAGTTCGATAGAAATCTGTTGTATGAACAGTTGTAGCATATCCATTGACCTCGGTTGACATCGTGGAGGTTATGAATCCAGTTGGTTTGATTTCATTTTCATTTGAATTTGGATTATAAGCTACACTTGGCAAAGCATGGTAGATTCTGGATGTTGTTGTTAGGATTCGGGCATAAGTTCCTTTGATATAAGTTGCAAGTAATTTGGTAATATATTCTGTGGTTGTTCCAGAAATTTGAAAACTTCCCATTGTTGTTGTAAGGATTCCAACAGGGCGGGTACGACCCCGTTCTCCTTCGAAAAATGTCGTTGTAGCTCCGCCATTTGTCACCCGTAACAGCTCTAAAGTTTTCCGAATCCAAATCCAACAAGAATATGGAAAAAGAGACAGAGAAGAAAAGGAGAAGAAGTGAATTAATATTCAGTGCAATAAAATAAATAGAATTGTGCTCAAGGAATTACAATTAACTAGAATTTACAAAAAAAAAACAAGAAATTTTTTCGTACAAAAATTTACAAGAAATTTTTTCGTACAAAAATTTACAAGAATTTTTTTTTCCAAAAATTTCAGAACCACAAGAATTAAGCCATCCATTCAAAAAATTCAAGAATATCTACCTGCCTACAAAAGTTTTTAAAAGCTTTACGTTTTTGGATGTAGGAAATTGAAATTCAAGAATGTCTGCTTACAAAACTTAGTTTTGTGATTTTTGATGTAAGAAATTCAAGTGAGTGGCGTTGAGCTTGTAAAAGCTAAAGGTGGTTTGAATGATTGAGTGTCTATTTCTCGGTCCATTGTGAAATTTATTTTGTAAAAGAATCGTGTGAAAAGTGTCCAAAACTGGGTTTAAAAGTGGGTTTAGATGTGAAGTAGGTTGAAACAAGCATGGCAGTAAGGATGGACAGGATGGAATGGACAGAAACGATTGTTTGACTGTTTGTAAACCAAAAAAATAAAAAATTGAGCCTTATTTTCTTGTTAACAAAAGATGTTCCTAGTTTTTAACCTAATTGAAAGTTGATTGAAGTTGAAAAAAAAAGTTAAAAAAAATTCCAATGAAAACTTCTATTTTGATTTCTCTTTAATTTGTTATAATATCAGGACTACAGTACATCAGGACTTTTACCATTCCACTAGCATTAGTCTACAATCAACCAATTATAATAAATTATTCTTTGAAGAAACGAGTCTAAATCTACATTGAAATTGTACATTGTAAATTGACCAAATTATATTATACAAGCATTGAAAAGAAATATAATAACAAACAATAATAATAATGGACCAATGGACGTTGACATTCAAACTCTCTTGCCTGCCGGCCAAAAAATAATCAACTGTAAAACTCCACAAAGAAAACTATTTTGACTGTACTCTACTTTTCTAGCAAATATTTGTTTTGATCCAATTCATAATTGAAATATATATTATTTAAATTTAATTTACATAATATATATTTCAATAAATTTTATTGAAAGAAACATTATTTCTTTGTTTTTTTTTTTAGATGGGAATTAAATTAGAATGGTAAATAAGTGCGTTAGGAGAGGAATGATACAAAAAAAAATGAGGTCAGTGAGAGGTCATTTGATGAGGAAAGAGGTGATGATTGTTTATGGGATGGGAAGATTGAATTGTTGAAATGTGAAGAGGAAGTGTGTAATCTCCCAGAATACAAAAGAAGACGGAACTTAAGACGACCTAAAGCTTCAGGATTTAAGAATTGGATTTAAGAATTGGATTTAAGAATTGGAATTAACTAATAAGTAGAACTAACCAAGTAACTTGGTTATTAACCAAGTAACTTAGTTATTAACCAAGTTGGTTAACCTGGCAAGGTAGGCGTGAAAATGGGATTTGGAATTATTGTTCTTGATTAATTAAATGTCAGTTTTTGTGTCCCTCCTTTGATTGCTCCTATTCAAGTCCACTTTCCAAATCAAATCAAATCCCAAGACTTTCTCTTCTCACGAATTTAAACAATAGGAAAGTGCCCTTGGCCACTTTCAACAAATTCTTTAACACAAAAAATACTAAGCCCAAATCCATTAACCTATTGTTATTCAAAATGATCCAAATAATATAGATAAAAAATAAATAAATAATCTATTTCAAAATTTCTCAACGCAAATAATAAAATCATAAAAATATTTCCCATCTAAATCCTAATTTCTAAAATCATAAATGCAAATTTTCAAATTCTCCAACCAATTTCTAAATTTAAAAATCTACAACAGCCAACTTTTTCAAGAATTCCTCATCAAGCTATAAAACTCATCTATTCCAATTTTCTAAAATATTTTCAATCAAATCTCAGAATACTTTCTCCATTGTCTAGTTTCCATTCACATAAAAATATCTTCCAAATATTTTCCAACTAACCTCAAAATATCTTCCCAATATCCTCCAACGACCTGAACATATCTTCAAAATCTTCCAAATATTTTCCAACTAACCTCAAAATATCTTCCCAATTTCCTCCAACGACCTGAACATATCTTCAAAATCTTCCAAATATTTTCCAACTAACCTCAAAATATCTTCCCAATTTCCTCCAACGACCTGAACATATCTTCAAAATCTTCCAAATATTTTCCAACTAACCTCAAAATATCTTCCCAATTTCCTCCAACGTACCTGAACATATCTTCAAAATCTTCCAAATATTTTCCAACTAACCTCAAAATATCTTCCCAATATCCTCCAACGACCTGAACATATCTTCAAAATCTTCCAAATATTTTCCAACTATCTCAGAATATCTTCCCGAATATCTTACAACTGTCTCAGAATATCTTCCCAATATCTTATAGCTATCTCAGAATATCTTCCCAATATCTTAACACTATCTCAGAATATCTTCCCAACATATCTTCCAACTAACTCATATCGCGGTCCAATTTTTCTAAAAAGCTCTAAAAATATCTCTAAAAAACTCCAAAATTTATCTACCCCTACAACGCTGATTTTTGCAAGTGAAAATTTTATTTAAGTTTTTTTCATAGGATTTTTAAGAATTTGCTTGCCAAGAGGAGGTGAGGGTCATTTTTTTTTTCTCCGAATATCTTACAACTGTCTCAGAATATCTTCCCAATATCTTAAGACTATCTCAGAATATCTTCCCAACATATCTTCCAACTAACTCATATCGGGGTCCAATTTTTCTAAAAAGCTCTAAAAATATCTCTAAAAAACTCCAAAATTTATCTACCCCTACAACGCTGGTTTTTGCAAATGAAAATTGTATTAAAGTTTTTTTCAGAGGATTTTTAAGATTTTGCTTGCCAAGAGGAGGTGAGGGTCATTTTTTTTTTCTGTTGGCGGCGTAAAAATCAATCTAATTGCACAGGTATGAAAGAGATAGTGGAAGTTAAGTGTGTTAAGCGGAAGGATGTTTGACTTGATCAAATGTATTTTGTTATATGTTAGGTTTATAAAAAACCGGTTTGAGCTGAGAATTAGGTTTCTAAACGAAGAGGAAAGGGAAGAAGTGGTTGAGAAAAAGTAAAAATCAAAGAGAAATCGAGTGTTGAATGTCCACTGATCTAGTAAGTTGAAGAATTATTTTGTTGTTAGTAAGTTGAAGAGCGAGTTAAGTATAATATTTGATAGATGCAGAAGAGGAAGGCAGAGGTAAGAATTAGAATTAGTTGAATATTACTCAGTCAGTGTATGCAGGTGTGTTTATGCTAATGAAGAAGACTCAATTACAAAGTCCACTTTCCCTAACTCACTTTCTACTTTAGCTTTTAATAATAATTAAATTTAAGATGAGGTGAGAATTTCAACGATTTTGAAACATTCACTTACATTCTAACCCTATAGTTAAGACCTAGTCATTTAAATCTTTTAAATCATTTAAATTAAAATTTTAGTCTTAAATTTTAGTCTTAAATTTTAGTCTTAAATTTTAAAACTCACCTGAAATTGCTGCTCTCTTCTGTCTGTCCCTGCATTTGGACGGATCCCATTGACCTACAAAAACAATAAATATATCAAAATCAGTCAATAAGTCAATTGATGAGGAACAATGAAAGAAGAATGGAACGAAAGGAAAAGTTCAATTGACAAAATGAACAATAAGGGAGCAGTAGTTAGGCTTAGCTCAAGGCCCAAGGCCTTATTATTATCTTCCAAATCAAGATCACACACACACACAATCTACAACAATCAATACACTTTATTACAATTACTTTCATTTTTACTATCAACCAAATTCATTGTTAACCAAACCCACCATTCATAAAAAAAATAACCTTCATTTCCATAACACAACACAACTTTCACCCATGGAGCCAAATTAGTCTAAATTATTGGCCAAATTTGGCCAGAATTACTGTCCAAAATTTGGCCAGAATTACTGTCCAAAATTTGGCCAAGCCATTAGCAAATTGGCCAAATTATTGAACAATTATTGGCCAAACTTTTAGCAAAAAACATTATACTGAATATACGCCAATATTCTAAAATTATATTCCAAAAATTTTCAAAGACACCCACAAGCACTTGAGATTCATTCATTCAGACTTCCAAATTGCAAATCAAGTTGGAGTGAAACCTTGAAAATGCACTCAGAAAAAAAATTAATTAGATTCAATCAAACTCAATGAACCTTCTTCTTGAATTTGAAGTTACTTGATAACGCACTTAAATTAAATTTAAAAAAAAATTATTTTGATTTAAAACGGAATTAAATTTTAAGAAAATCTTTTATTCCATTTATATCAACCTTGATTTTTAAATTACGTAAATGATATCTAACCAAAATTCTAAAAATTTCAAACAAAGTCTTATTTTTTTTTAGATTCCTTGTGCTTGTCGCTCGTGGTACGAGTGAAGTTGACAATTGAATTTGAGGATTTTTTTTTTGAAAATTTTTGGAATACAAAAATTTTAATTCAAATTGTGAAATATTATAAAAAAAAAATTAAATCCACTTTTTCTCCTGTATTTCTTCGATCAGGCAGGCACGTGCCAACGGAAAGCAAAATGGCATTTTTTAAAACTTGAGAACCAAAATTCTAAAAATTTCAAACAAATTCTTAGTTTTTAGATTTCTTGCACTTGTCGCTCGAGATACGAGTGAACTTGACAATTGAATTTGTGGATTTTTTTTGAGAATTGTTGGAATGCAAAAATTTTAATTCAAATTATGAAATATTAAATATTATCAAATATTATAAAAAAAAATTCCACTTTTTCTTCTGTATTTCCTCGATCAGGCTGGCACGTGCCATTGGTTATCAAAATATAAAATGGCATTTTTTAAAACGTGAAGTTGATAGTCCAAGCAAAATTGTTAAAAGTTCGTTTTAAAAAAATCTTATTTTTTAAATTCTATGTTCCTGTCACTCGTGGTACGAGTCAAGTTGACAATAAAATCATTGAATTTGAGGATTTTGTTTTGAAAATTTTTAAATGAAAAATTTTTAATACAGATTATGAAATATTATATATAAAAAAAAAATATTAAATCCACTTTTTCTCCTGTATTTCTTCTACCAACCTGGCACGTGCCATTGGAAAGCAAAGCATAAAATGGCAAAAAATTGCATAAATTGTAAAAGTTGAGTTGATATTTGATACCTTTTTCATCAGAAAAATCTTGACAGTCTTGAACTCCATTGTTAACTAATTTGAGGTCGACGCATCGCGGTATGCCACATAGACATCGTACCTCTGACTTACCGCATTCTGAAAATTGGAATTAAGAACAATTAGCATTAGGTAAGGTACATGTACATTAATTATCATGCACTATGTAATGAAAATGGTAGAAACAAAAATAAAGAAAAGGTGACTTAGGTGAGGGTGGGTGGTGTTTGTATTCATAATTAGGTCATCTGCCCTCTTCCTCACAACTTGGAAATTAGCAACTAACTTTTAAAGTGGTTGTGAATGGTGTTGAGAAAGGAGTTAGTTGTGTAATTAACAACACCCACACTATAACCCGCATTCAATTTCTTGCTATCCACC
>JABASL010000065.1:0-33373 GCA_019775825.1 Neanura muscorum | reverse complement strand
CTCTGAGTTCACTAAAGAGGAAGTGAAAGTGTTTATTAGGGGCCACACTTTTTCATTCATGAACATTTTCCATAAAGAAGAGCATAATAGACATGACTACTAAAAAGATATCAGCATTCTATTAGGAAATACGAGGAATAACTAATGATGAAACATCAATTTTTATGCTAGACAGAATTAACTATGAACTCAGAATTTGTAAGTATTCTAAGAGCCAGCTTCCTCTTTTACCAACAATCAAGAATTAGACACACAAAAATTGAAGCAAAATGAAAAGAACCATGTGCATGATGCCAAATATTGATTAATATTACAAATATAAAACAATTCATGACTGCTTTTCTTCTATGTCAGTGGGAAGAATGGTGCGTGGGATTCCAAAGTGATTACTTCTCTGCCTTAATTTAAAAAAGTTCGGGTAATGCTTTCACTCTTACAAAATACAACCTCCGTAGCCTGAAAAAGGCAAACATTCACATTTTCTCCTGAATTTACAATTTTTATTCAAGATTGAAAATTTTTTAAAAAATTGCACTTATAGAGCAAAATTTTTATATCGTATGAACATTTTTTATGAAGTGTATGGACATTTTCAGCATTACGTCAAATAGAACTATTCCAATTTGGCTAAATCTCTAGTCCTTATTATTTTTTGTGTTTGAAGATCATATAAAATTAAAATGCAATAAAGTGTTTCCTTAAAGGAAACAATTTTTCAGTTTTCTCATTTTTCATTGAGCATTTTTTGGGAGTTTTTGGTCAGTATTTTGGATGCTTATTCCAAATTTCGCGAAGTGTTCACTCAACCTAGGCAATCCTGAAACAGGATCAGCGATAGTTATAAAACCGGCAGGGGACAACGAATTTCAAAACAAAAAAGTATTGACGACAATTTGGAAAATATTCCCCTTTGCACGAAATATCGGGAGTTTTTGTTACATTACGTAAGTAGCTTGCAACTATTCAAACCGTAATTATTTTCGAACAACGTGTAAGGTCTGAGTCACGCCTCCTTAAAATTCTGAAAATAAATAGTTTTAGGCTCTCCGGACTCTCGTGCAAACGTTTCCTTCAGCATTGTTTTGCGTTTTAGAAGGGTCTTGACGTAGGTTTTTTTTTTGTAGTGGACATCTATTCCACTCATTTGTATTCAATTTTAAAATATGTAATATCCTGATGACGATGGCTATTTTTAATTTCTAAATGACCAAAATGTTCTAAAAGTAGACAATAAATTTAATAATATCTAAAAATGAAAAGTTGATGTAGGGTAATAAGTAAGCTTATTTCTGTTGGTATCAATCTACTGTTTTGAATATTTGATTCAGGATACTGCTACCTACCCTCTGCTCTCTCCTCTCACCCAATTTGATTATTTATTTAAATTGCTAAAGTTTCATTTTGAGGAAAGTTGTAAGAAGGAGAGAGGAGGAGAAAGTCCCTTTGGAAAGGCACCAGTTGCTTCCACCTTTTCTTTTTATTACTCATTTCCAAACATAACATTCCAGCGTCAGTTGTAACATTAAGTAGGGCATACTTCTTTGAACAAGAGGACCAGGTACGTCCCATCATAAAACATCAATTCCCCGAACAGGGCCACCAATAGCATCACTTTCCCTGCACCTTACAAAAACCAGGAAATTCAGTCTTTTGTCTGACTCATGACCCACAAACTTCATCATTCTTGTTCAGCAAGAGAAAGAAGACGCTTGAATCCAAACGATTACACTACTTTCACCCACTCGTTTTGAAATTGAATCACACCAAGTTGAAAAGGGGGTTCTTTTGCTCAAATTTACTGAGGAAGCGCCGCTAGAACAAGAGCATCGCTACTCGAATTGTCAAATTTCTAAAAGTTCACCTCTTCTAGAAAAGCAAAAGGAGCATCTCTAGAGTCAGAGAAATCTCAGTCGAGAGAAAGTAGCGCTACAGGAAAGGACTAATACCCGAAGACTGATTGAGCATCCTACACGCCTACACCAACGCCCCTTCCAACCCTTGACACTTTCTTCAACATAAACATCCCCCTAAGTCTTTGATTTTAAACAAGTTTCAAATTTTAGAAAATCTTTTAAAACAATTTTTAAAAAAATGGCTTCACTTCAAAAACTTCGTTTCATCTCACGCTTTCTCCTGACGCTCACTTCCGTTTTATTAATCAACATTGCCTGCATCCCTTTTGGAAATAGTCATCTAGCCTCTCTCTTTGATGATGGTAAGTTTTGGCACCATTTTTTTTTTTTTTTACAAAAATAAGATTTAGGTAGCAAATGTAATCAAACCTGAGATATTTGATTTCAAAAATGACGCCGGAAGAGGTCAGAGGTTTTTCTCAGAAAAAAATATGAAACTTATACAGTTGCGTGTCGTTGCATGTGTGGGAGTCCACGACTCAAGAGTTTTCAAACTCAATTTCACAATTTTCTTAGATTTGTTTTGTTTTTCCTTTTCGGTATAGAATAATAGTTTGACATAGTAAGAACACGTAGACCTTAAAAAATGAAATTGAAACAAAAAGGTTATGTTTGAAAGAAAGCGTGATTTATCAATATTTTGGGTGATACTGAAGGGATTTGTATTTCGCAGGAAGAGATGTTCGATTAGGTGGCTATACCTTTCGTGTTCATCCTAAAAAGGGTGAGGATACACTCCTTCATTCCTAATTGACAACTTTTACTTTCTTTTAATTTTCTACTTATGACAAACTACAGCATGACCACATTGGTAAGATTGCCTCTATTTTTGCCACGTGCACAAAGAGGAAAGGTTATGAACAGCTAAAAGTGCTTATGTACAGGTTAAAGGCAGTCTTATTTCGTTTTAGGAAAAAAGGTTTCTAGCACTGATTTTTTCTCGATTCCTATCCAAAGCTTCGCACCTTGTTTCAAAGGCGACCAAAATTCTTTTATTATTTCTCTAAAACTGGCCTAGCCTCTGAAGGCTTCATATTTTAGAAGTTTATTTCGCGCGTTTATTTAAAGAAACCAAACAACCCCGTTCGAAGACGGGATTAAAATTACTTACCGCATTTTCCGAAATAAAAGCCCGGGCTTTTATTTTTTCGAAGCATCAATTTGTTAGGGCTTATGTTACGAGGGGGCTTCTATTACAGAGAGGGGGGTGGCTTGTAATATTTCGAAAGTAAGAAAGTAATATTACAATAGTTTAATGTCTTGAAGCAAAACGTTTACTCTCAGAGGTTAGGAAACAAAGAAAAGACACGAAATTTTATAAAAACTACTCTTTCGGATGGACTAGTGAAGCAGGTGGGCCTGTATTTGGGGGGAGCTTATATATTTTCAAAGATTCCGAAAGGGTGGGCTTTTATTATGGGGGAGCTTGTATTTCGAGGGGGGGGGCCTTTTATTTCGGAAAATACGGTAGTCCACCCCAAAAATTAACTCTAAAAAGTACCGCCAGGCGGCCCAAAAAGGTTGGATTTTAGGAAAACGGGTCGCCTAGATTTGTGCTTTAGGGTTATTTTGGGGTGGAGTAAGTAACTAATGCTATGCCCGTCTTGGGATGGGCTTGTTTGGTTGAAGTCTAAATAAGAGTCAAATGCGAGGAAACAAAAGAATTTTTTTTTTAAAAACAGTGATGGGTGGTAGGATGGAAGAATGCAGAGGACAATCCAATATTCAGATTTTATAAGAGGTAACTGGCGTACGAAGGATCGCTATATAGAGCGCCAAGCTTACTAGTATGGCGTCGAAACGCTGAATAATCACGCAATAATTTTAGTTCGCACTTACCGTAAAAAATATGTATTAAAAGATGACCCGACCTGAATTCCTCCCACGGAACTTCCTTTGCAGCCTTGGCAAAGCAAATCACTATTGCTAGTTAGGCTTCATATATATAAATTGCAAGAATTTGAGTTTGCTGTTAAATGTGCCATCACAAAGAGCTGCTACCTTATATGCATTAATTTTCCAAAAAAAATTTTTTTTAAAGGCGGAAAATCGTGAATTGGTTACCAAAAATTAAATTTCGCCTTGAATAATTAAAGATTTAAATGATTAGAAAGTTACATTGGTTAGAATTGAAGAATAAAATATTCTTTTCGTTTTAGTAAAAAAAACCTTTGTAGCACATTATTTTCTATTTTTCTACTTTCCTTTCATCTAAAAAGGCGGAAAATCGTGAATTGGTTACCCAAAATTACTTTCTATTTGAATAATTAAAGATTTAAATGATTAGAAAGTTACATTGGTTAGAATTGAAGAATAAAATATTCTTTTCGTTTTAGTAAAAAAAACCTTTGTAGCGCATTATTTTCTATTTTTCTACTTTCCTTTCATCACAGTTTCGGGAATGATTCACATCCATTCAAAATTATTTTGTGCTTGAATAAATTATTATTTGTTAGTTGCTGAAAAAAATACAAAACTTTATTCACATCATGTAAAAAATAGTTGGTGCTTTCATACCGCTTTCACCCTAGTTTTTTTTTTACTTGAATCGGCAATTTGATTCTTTTACATGACGAGTTTCTGCCACGGATTGGAGCATTTAATTTTAATTTGTTAAAAAAGCCAACTTGCGAAAATTTAGAGTAAACTTTCCTTACCTAGTAAGGGACAGTTAACAAATAATTAGTTTGGATAATGAAACTTGGCAATTTTTAAACTGAAATTTTAATTTTATTCTGTATTAACGAAAAGGAATTAATTCAGTCTTGACATTTAAAAATTAGATCATTTCTATAAGATATTTGAGGAAATGAAAAAGAAAAGAGAACGGAAATTGAATTTGTGGGAGTTCCAGCTAGGAGGGACCGGTGCTAGTTAATTATTAAATAAAAATTTTTTTATAAATTATGATTACGCTCAGCTCGCTTCCGCGTGTTCATAAAAATTGACGCTTGTTGTTTCAATTGATGCTTGTGTTCGTGACGCTTGTTGTAGTAGCTTGTTGCTCGGAGAGAGGCCAGAGAGAAAGAGCGAAAAAAGGAAATGCGAAACACATGAGTGAAAGCTGTTCGTTCATCACTGAAAACACTCCAATTTGTAATCAATTTAATTCCAAAAATAAATTAATGGAACTTTGACTTTTACATTCTTAAAAAAATAGACATCAACTAAACGAGGCTATTTTCTGCTTGATGAATAACTAACGCTTCATCTATTTACTAATGAGGGTTCAAGGGGCACGCGGACGACAAAACAAAGTTACTGTGTCTGATTATATATGTACGTTAATCAGAATAATTCCTAACGTTGAGCAGAATACGCGAATTTGTTCCAATGGCCCTAATTTTTTTAATCGCGAGTGTGAACAGATGATTTTTAGCCCGAGCCAGCACTAAAAACTGAAACTGGAAAAGTGAAAATGGCTTTATGCGATCTTCATATCTGTCCGTCTGTTCAACACACGCCAGAGGCCATTCCACTTGTCGCATCCTGATCAAATTTTGTATAGGTGGTCTAGTAATGCAAAGGCTAAGTGCGAAGATGGGATGGGCCAGAACGGTTTCCCTTCCATTCCACAGGTCAACGCCTACGTTGTAAGGGGTTATTGGCCCCCATTTCAAAAATAGTGCTCACTATTTTTTAGTCCCTGGTTTCCAGAAGGAAGTCCTTAGGGGGGCGGAATCTCACCGGAAGGTGACCGAGGTCTTCGGAGGTTCTGAGGCTCTTGGAATTTAAAGATGTTGATCCAAGTTTTGTGAACAGAGAATTGAAGGATCCCCCATTTTCTTTTCGAATGAATTTTTGTGAAAATTTTTGACTAGACAAATTTCTTGTAAGTTTATGTTGTAGCCTGAAAGGCAAACAGTAGAAAATTAACCTAACCCAGGAATTGAATTTTAATATATTGTATCCCTCCAATTTCCAATCCGGTTTATCATTGTGTTGACCTAAACACGATACACGATGACCTGCTGATGATTAAGGCCAAACTCATGTTTAAGGGTTTGTTCTAAAATAACAGACCACCTTGTTAGTTTCATGGCTCAATGTTCCAGTTTCCGTCAGCTGAATCAATTTATAATCATCGAATAATCATTGAGATACAAATTTTTCGACAATTATAACGTGGGGGTTAAGTTCTTGTAGCTCGTTTTAACTTTTTTTTAGAATTTGTTTGAATCAGCTCGGAATTAATGAACCAATCAATCCTTGTGCTTTCATTATTTTAAAACACAGGACTTCGAAATGGAACACAGCTAATTATTGTTCACAACAATAGAATTTTTTCCTGAAGTTTTCAACAATTACGCCGTAATACTATTTCCTTTTTCCGTTTCCAACAAGACTAGAGAAACCTTTAAAAAAATTAGGAGATCCTGCATGAAATTTCTCCAATGCTTGAACCAATGAGGGTTATCAGTCTTGACTTATAACGCATCAAGTCGCGTTGGGTTAGGCTTAAGGCTAAAGTTAAACTTATACCCTACGGTACCCTATCCCTATCTGTATCTCTATTAGTCTTCTACAACTTTAAACAACTTTCCCTTTTCTGTTTACGCAGTTAACGGCAGCCATTTGACATTTTCAGTTAATTAACCTTGGATTTTGAGTTAATTAAAGAAAAGAAACCAAAGTTGTCTTTTGAATGACCACTTCTAACTGTTTTTGGCTCCTAATGTAGAAAAACCGCAAAACATTTGTCTGTTCCTATACTGGAAAGCAAAAGCATTCGTAAAACAGATTCAGAATCAGAACTTGACAATGTGTCCAGTTACGTTGAAAATTAAGGACGCCCGGAGTGGGCGTTTGGTCAGTGTCCATGACAGGCTGATGTATCACTCCATTCCATATCTCTCTCTCTCAAAGTTTAATCGCTGCACCAACTAATCCCTTCTCTACTGCTAGAATTCCATTCTTAGAAATCTATTTCTACAATTTGGATGAATTTTGAGCTGAAGAATGAGATTTTGATTGAGCATAAAAAATAACTAGATTTCATATGAAATCACTGACGTGAGTATCAACGAGAATAATAACGCTTAGTTTCATTGGAAAGCATCCCACCGAATAGAATTTACTATTTGAAGGTTATTTGCGACCACAGTCCCAGTGATGGTAATTGCTTTAACTGCTTGACTTCTTTTCTTTGAGTCATTATTCATGAATCAAAATCTATTTATTAAAAAATTCAATAAAATTTAAAAAATTTTGATGACCAGCTGAACTTGTCAAAAAAAAAATTCATTGAAATGTTCAAAGTGAGACTCACGTTTTGAAAATTAAAACAATATTACCATATTAAAAAATATTTCTGTTTTTCAGTCGTACTTTCTCTACTTTCTGTTTTTCAAATTTTTTGGAAAACGTGAAACCTAATCTAAACCTAAACCTAACCCTAATTTGACACTGATTTTTCATTTAGCAAGGTGTCAGAAATGTATCAAATTTTTAGGAAATTTATGTGAAAAAAGAGAAAGTGGAGAAAGTTATACAGGACTAAAAATGGCCTCGTTGCATTATTCGAGCTTGCTTTTTAGCAACTAAACTGGCTTCTATTGGCACTTCAGTTTTATCGTTTTCATAATTTAAAAAACGAAAACTCGTCCAATTTTTTAAAAAAAAATCTTTTTTTTTAATTAGGGCAAGCGAAACCGCCAACTATGGAACACACACGAGAAGCCCGTGGGCCCTTACTCCATTCTCCAGATAGACTTGATCTGGGTCGCCTACCATTCCTCCGCCATCCTTCCTACACTCACAAGTACTTGTCCAACCAGCGATTACTCAAGTTCCACCAAGGCAATCCACCACTCTCATCTCATCTAAGGGACTCTGACCTTCCAACCTCCGACGACAGCCTTGAGCGACTCATGAATCGACTCGGAGGAACTGGAAGTGAAAATGAAGGAGAAAGTTCTGATTCTCCAACTTTCACGCCCTACATCAGTGCTCGTAAGTCACAGAATCTTGGAACTGTCTATCCTCATTTAGATTACTTTTACCTTACAAAACTCAATTAGTACTTTACTCAGGGATGGAGACTCTCAAGGGAACCCTTGTGTAACCTAAAAGTGTAACCTAAAAGAAGGGGGCACGGTTCGCTTTTTCCAAACCATGACGATTTATCAACGAACCAGAAAATCAAAAAAAAAATCTTCAAGTTTTTTAAAAAAAAAATTCAAGTTTAAAAAAGAATCTTCAACCCTTACCTGTACACAATTGATGATTTAATACTACAAATTTTCTGAAACATTTGAGAATGGTTCAAAAGTCATTACCACATGCCAAGTGCTCGCGTCATTAGGAAAATAGCTGCCATTTTATTGCTGATTTCTTGCTAATTGCCCATGCTAATTTTTTTGCAAGCTGGAATTAATTGTTTATGGATAGCATCAGGCGTTATTTGATTTCCAAACAAAGCTTCATTTGTTGAAAAACGAAAGAATCTCTAAATCGGAATCTCTAGTTCTGAATCTCTAAAAAATCGCATTCTTTTATCTTTCTTCCAATCTAATCTTTCAAGATATTCACAATTGCCTTTGTTTATTCCATTAAATTGCCATTAAAAGCGAAAATTTGGAACAGATTACTTTTTCATCATCTTCAAATAGATGAGCGCATGCTGGAAATCGATATTTCTTGCCCATTTCTTGATTCTGTCTGAAATTGGAAGAGTCCCTACAATTGATTTAGTAATAAGAAACCAGTAGAAGTCTTACATATTTTCGCTGTAGGCGTTCTGAAATTGAGATTTTAGGGATTATGCGGGGATAATAAAATATAGGATATCAAGAAAAATTATGTTAGAAATATTTGGGCACTGGGAAATTTTGGTAAAAATATGAAGTAAATGGCTCCAGAACGAAATTGGCGAGATCTCTAGATCTCTAACTTTCACTTAGGGATGAAAACTCCCTCGGGAGTTGTATCGCTTAGGAGTTGCAAAAACAACCGAGTTAATTTTGCAACTCGGTGCAAAAGCATTGACCAGAATTGCGAAAAAAGTTAGGGTCTTGGCTATTTGGTTCTGGAGTAATTGCTCAAAAAGTTATTCCAAAATTTGATTTTGCAACTCGGTGCAAAAGCATTGACCAGAATTGCGAAAAAAGTTAGGGTCTTGGCTATTTGGTTCTGGAGTAATTGCTCAAAAAGTTATTCCAAAAAAATCATGAACAAGGCGAGGAAATTGTGAAAAACTTTCTCCAAAATTTGTAAATCTGTTCTACTATTTTGAATGCTAATGTTGATGACTGGATGATGAAATGCGTCATTAGATGTTTTGAGAAACCATAAAAAACAGTGCAGGAGGTTTAAGCGTCCAATTCGTAGTAATTGGCAAAATCCTCCATTCTTTTTGTTTATTCTTGACTTTTTCCTAATTTAACTAAACTTAGCGTCTTGGTTTTTCTCTTGGAAAAAGCTAACATTACCTCCAACGCTCTGTGCCTATTTTTTTATTAATGATTTTATGTGGGTCGTTTCTTCTAAAGTTGACTTTTGACTTTATAAAAGTTTGAAGAAGAAATGAGATGTAGTCGTAGCCATTCAAAGACAAACTTTATTCAGCGTTGTGTAAATTCTACAATTGGACTATTATTCCCAAAGTCCCTTTACTCTTTTAGATTTTCTTTGAATATCTAATGCTAACCTCAGAATTTTATGAATTAAAGGTGCTCTGAGTAACATGGAAAAATTCTTTCATCACCTACGAGAGAATTTGGAAGCACTTCAAAAAGGGGATGAAGATGGAGAAGAAGATTTAGACAGTGGGAGCCGGAAAGGTGATGATGATTACTCGAACAGTGCAGCCTCACCTGGTAGGTTCAACAATTTACTCAGTTTTCGATATTTTTTGGTCGATTCGGAATTGCAGAAATTCCTCCATAAACAGCGGTAAACGAACACGAATTTTATTTTCTCCATGCTTTCTCCAGAATCTTGCTCAAAATCGAAGATTTTGTTCCAATATTACCCAAAAAATTGCTCAAAATATTCCACTGAGAATCACTGATTAGCGAAAATAATTTGCCTCATAATTCAGTGCAAATGCATTAAAGCGTGTATCTACAAAAATTATACGTCGAAATTGGAAAATTAGGTTGATTTTTGTTACCATTTTTTTCATCATTGAAATCAGGGATATGAAATTATTGAAATTATTTTTTCCTAACTTAAATTTCGAAATTACTAAAATTATTCATCGAAACTGAAGAAAGTAATTAGGCTGATTTACTTACCCCTAATTCTACTATTGACATTTTTTTTCCTAATTTAAATTCCGAAATTATTAAAATGTCTATACACTTTTCTTTTGCGGTAAAACGCTTCGAAAATTTGCAATCATGGAGTTTTCTAAAATTCGCTTTTAACCGTACATCTACAAGTGAGTAGCATCGTTTTATGACAAACTTTCATTAGCCTAAAACAAAAGAAATTATGATTTTGTGTGGTAATTAGAGCAAGGACAACGTTAGAGTTTCATCAGTCCCATAGCATCCCTGTCATGTCATACAGCAGTTCGTTGCCTCCGTTTTCAATTTTAATTTAGAAATTCCTGAATTTATTGTTGGAATTACGGTAGCTGAAACTAGAGCGACAGTTCAGATAATGTCACTTTTACTGCAGCCATTCTTTCATTCAGCTTCAATCAAATCAAGGGCCATGCTGTGAATAATTAAATATACTAGACAAGATACCGGCGGTTAACTTTCACCTTTTTTGAAGAGAAAAGCTTATAAAAGGTGCCATCCTTTATTACGGAAGGTATTTAATTGAAAGGGACAATGACATGCATCTTCCAGCACACAATGAGCAAACAGAGTAAGCTGACATGTGGGTGTGGGAGTTTCCCAACGGAAATCCTATGAGAATTTCCTACATCAAACGTCATAAGAAGTAGATATAAGAATTAGTGTCAAAAATTCAATTACTTTCTTCCATGAACTTGTTCCTTTTTTTGTGTGTGGAATTGTTCATGATTTGTCAGAATAGAAGCCTATTCTATGAAGCAATGGAATAAAATAGAACACGAATCATTTATAACTATTTGATTGATGATGGTGATGATAAAACAAGAAAAGCTTGGAAAGTAGCTTGACTTCCAGGAAGAGATTTAGGATTAAGAGGGCCGGCCCACTTACTTGGAATGAGAGCATTGTAATTAGGAAATGAAACTAATTTCTTTCTATTTTTTGTAGAAAGAGCACTGGCTTCGTCTTATCAACTGTCACAGTCGTCACCTGCTGAATGGAAACCAAGAGCATCAGGAGTTCCAGGATTGAAGAAAATTCGTAGTTTCTTTCCATCATCACAAAATCCGGAGAATCGACCCCGACTTGGAACTAATCTTGGATTGGGAAAAAGGCGTAGGCGATGAATTTCCGAATGACCTTTGTGTCCCTTGTTGAATCAGCAGCAGGACAAAACAAAAAACAAACAAATCGTAGTTGTTTTCTTTTCTTCATTGTCTGTTTTATTCGGTCCGTGTCATCAATACGGCATATTGGGTATGAATGTTCTCCCTAAAGATTCGAACTGAAAAAAAAATCATTCTTACCAAACTTGAAATGACTTTTGATGAAGCATTACCATTATTAAGATTTGAAAACTTACGTATTTAAGACTTTGGTGGTATTAGTTGAATGAATTTAGAATGAATGACATTAAAGACCTCTCTGTACCTCTTCGTGTCAAATTTCATAACCATAAAAAGAATAATTTACAAGTTCTACCCAGGAATTTCTTTCTATCCACGAAATAATTTCAACTTTTACAACTACGGACTCCACCCTATTTGTAGTTCCAGGATAAAGAATATGGAACTCAATTCCGTTTTTCTTGGAACTTGGATTTTATCCTTCGTGCTGTAAATTTACCATAGAATTGTTTGAAGGGAATTACTACTCCCTACAATTATTAATTTAAAACTATTCTCTCATGTCCCTGAATAAAATTGTGGCACTAGTAAATCACTAATTAGATATTAATGACGATGAAATTGGAAAATAAATCTGAATTTTATGATTTGGAAATTCGTAGTAATGTATATTTACTAATGTTTTAATTTACACAAAAATGACTGAGTGGAGAAGAGGTAATCGTACCTGACTAATTGGTAAATGATGAAATTGACAATTTACAAATTGAGGGCCGACGCCTTAAATAGGCCACTTCCACTGATTTGCTGGTGGATCCTTGATTAACGGATCCCAACCTTTCCATTCCAACATTTTCCTGGCAAAAACGAGCTCGTTTTCTGCTTGGATGATTAATTCTTCAACTTGACCACATCCTACGAGTTTTTCAAGTTTGGCGACATCCGGTTCCTATGCGAAATTTAGAAAACACAAGACTCACAGTGGCAAAAAAGCAAGGTAAACTTTGATATCACGCAATGCAATATCCACCTACGTTTTTTACGTGTTGAAATCGTTCGTTCACGACTTGCTCCGTGTATTTTCTATAGGCTGCATCGCTTGGCATTTGTTGAAGGGCCCGTAGGATCTTTCCATACATAACACTGAGCGTATGGTGTGGCTTTGCTGCCACGGCCATGCCCGTCAGCCCCGTCGTCTAACAAAAGTAAACATAAATTTAAATTAGAATTAACAATTAACTTAAGTCTTTCTCAGTGAGCAAATTAGGGAAAATACTCGGCAAGTGTCTCACAATGCCCCTACCCTTTAATTTTAAATTAAACTTAGGAAATACCCCATCGCAAGCCGTTTTGCGATGAAAACGGGACACTAGCACTCTCAGAGAACGCGATGGAATAATGTATACTTAATTTAAGTACCCATTAAGACCCTAATTAATTAAAAAATTTCTTACCTTTTTAATTATAACTCCAGCTGCACTTGTAGCCATTTTTTCCCTCACTTTTCTTTTCACAAAATCTCACATATGCAACCAAAACTGGAACATTTTCGGCGCGAACAGAAAACATTTCAAACGGGAAGTTGGTCAAGTTATTATTACCTATATTATTGTTGTTGTTGTCTTGTGTAGTTGGCAGTTGCTTCAGTGTTCAGGGCAGGGTCAAGGGTCAACGGAATCGAATCCAATCGTAGGTTCCCTTTTATGTTTTACTGGAATTTGGCTTTACTCTAAATATTTTTGTTGTAATTAATTTTGCTTTAGTATTTTGATTGTGTTGATTTTAGAGTGTGGAAAAGCGGTCCACCACCAGCTGAGAATTACAATTTGCCAAAGTGTTGAAAATTGACCTTTCATCATGTCGGGGCCACCTCCTGCGCCGAAAGTCAAATCAGAGCAAAGCTCAACCGCTGGCGTCAAACCTTTATCAATTACGGGCAGAGTTGCTTTGGAAAAATACCGCCTCGAGGGAATGACTGTTGAAGAAAGGGAATGGCGGAAGAAATGGCTCAAGGATCAAATCCTCACAGGTCGTGAACCTATCCTTATTCAGAAGGAGCATCCTGACCTTATGAACCCAATTCGTCGGCTTTATCGGAAACCACTGGACATTCTATTCTACAAACTTCTTCCCATCAAGGTTGTGCCCATATAGCAATTAGTAACAACAAAATCATGACTCATTGAAGCAAACTTATTTGCTTTGAAATTTCAGGACAAAGATATTGCGCTTGCATTAAGATTTTACACAGGGAGGATCCTGATGGGGATTGGTATTGCATATTTGGGATTCTACTATTTCAAATACAACACCCATGTAAGTGGAAATATAACTTGGAGCCCCGAAAGATTTTAACGCGCTGTTTTCTGTAGACTTGGGAGTCACACGCCGGTTGGAGAATTGTCAAAAACCGTCCGGCGGTTTATCCAGGTTCGTGTGAATTCTACGCCAGCAGATTAGGAACTCACTACTACCGGGGCGTGAGTTTGGCTTTTTGCTCGAAACTGTACCTGACAGAATTTTATTTGCAGGTGATCCTGGCTACCCATCGCTTCAGACTAAGACGAAGGCTAACGAATATGTAGATGCAGGATTTAAACAGTCAATCTTTTCTGGCGGTCTAGCGGACACACCCAGAACTGCCGCAGAGACCAAAGTGCTGTAATTTTCGTGTTCAGCATCCTAATTTCCCAAATTCGTGGAAGTGTAGTCAAGTAAAATTGCAAGGTTGTAATCTTCCACTCAACAGTTCCGTTGAAGAGCACTCGAATCGTTACGGTTGTTGCTTCCGGTAGTTTTGGTAATAGAAAATAAAAACAACTTATTGGATTCCCACTCCAGATTTTTAATTTTGCTTTTTGGTTTTACAGCATGTAATAAGAGTCCAAAATATGTTATATCCAAAACTGTTGTAAGCCGTAGCATTCAACTGAGCAGTTTCTTTTTGGGAACTCGAGTAGTAGGATATGCAATGACATAACGTTGAGCCACTTTAAGAGGTGGTGAATAGCCTTCCGAATACGTCTAAAAAATCGCATTCTTTTAGACATGACTGATCACTTTGTACAGTAAAAATTACTTACATTATCTTCAAACTGAACTTCGTACTCAGCATCATGACGAGCAGGAACTGCCGTGACGATTGCTTTGTAGAAACACGTTGTTTGCGGGTACAGCGCTAGAGCTGAAAATTACATTAGTATACATGAATAATTCGAAGTTAGAAATGGAAGGAATTGAGAATTGAAATATTACTAAGCGTGTCATTTCGGAAGAGTGCTTCCGGATTCGTCTCTGGATTGGCTCTGAGTAGGGGTAATGGGATGACACTTCTTCGAGGAAGCGTCAGCATTTCCTTCTGTTCTTCATCAATGTCATCTAACTCGTATTTCTGCGCTGTAGCGTTATAACGTAGAACTTCTGCCAAAATCCAATTGTCATCTCCATCGGGTGAGCGGACTAATAAGTCAAAGTAGCCAACGCAAATGTTCCGTAAGTTAAAAATTAACTTCAAATTAAACTGGCTTCACTTCAAAAAGGTGTATTTACTATTACTCACCTAGTGCAGCCACCATGTCACCAACCTGAATTCAATCGTAAGTAAAATAATTATTTTTTTTTTGTACGGAGCAGTTCAATTTTCGCCAAGATTAGAATTCATAATGTACCTTTGCTACATAATTGGGATCAGGTCCAATTGCTCCACAAAGTTGAGGTGGTTTTTCTTTTTCAGTTGCACCAATCCATAATGGAAGAACTTGGGCAGAAGTAAGTAGCATTTTCATAATATGGCCTCGTCGTAATGTTTCTTTATTTCCAGTCCCTGCCAATTTGGCCTGGAGTCGACGTTCATGCTTGATTGATCGAATTTCATAAATTTTCTCTAAGGCTTGACGAACCAGTGCTTCCTCAGTTTCAGCCTCGGCTAGTGCAGCCGTGTAATGGGTTTTCAGTTTAAGCTGAATCAATTTACCAAAAGTAAAATTGGTGGTAAAATAGGTGGGTACAATATGCTTGAACCCACCTGTTTATTAATTTTTGTATTAGGTATAACCTATATTTAAAACCTGCCAGCAGTAGTGTTTACCTTATTTGCATGACTTAACTTGTCATTTTCCCGTCCCTTTTCATGTAATTTGTTAATTGCAGTTACTGTTGGTTCAGTTTTTCCATGTGCAGTTGCAATTTGGGCCACCAACTGTTGGATATTCCTGAGACAATCCTATTAATCCAAGAAAAATCGTAAAATTACTATTAACGTATCATGACACAGAAAAATACGGCCAAGGGTCAGGCCCTGAGACCCTGACCGTCAGGGTCAAGTCAAGTCAATTTCACCTGTATCTTTTGAACAGCTGTGTCAGTCATAATGGCCAATTTTGGAACAGTGAATTAAACAATTGGTTTCAACCTTAAATGTCCCCACTAACCTAATATAAAATTACTCAATTAGCTAAATATTTACCAAAAGACACTGATAAGTGTCAAGGTCAACTAACAATAATGAAAACAACAAACACTAAAAAAGCCTGTGACGTTTATCTTTTTTGTTTTGTTTTGTTGTTTGTGTAAAAAGAACCGCCTCATCCCGCACCCTCCATTGGCTGACCTAAGTTTTCCTTTCCACCTTCTTAATAATGATTTTAACTATCATTATTTTTAGTTAACAGTCATTGAATTAATAAATTTATCATCAACCTCAGCTTGCAATCCTTTTTTTTTCAAACGGCAAGGTCACTAACCTCTGTTTGGCCTTTAATAATAATATACTTTCTCCGTGTCTCCGTTTTACCCTTCTTGTCAGCTAACTTCTCTTTTTCATACATTTTGCTACTTCCGGCCCGGAAATTCCGGGTAATTAATTTATGTTACAAAATCGTGAATTCAGCGTCCGGAAGAATTTTATTAACCCACAGTGAGTCGGATTTGGACACCAGTTTTACGTTAACTAGGTTATTCTGCTAGCGATTCTGTAAAACAATTTTATCGGTCTGTAAAACTTACCTGCCTTACCCTAGAACAAGACAAGTACAATTGCAATTTTTTTCCTAAAAAAGTAAACTGTCAAAAAACCGTTGGAATCCGTCAAAATCTTTTTGTAACGGAAGTTTACCGAGCGTCCCTTTTATTACGACTTTCATGCTTCATATTCAATTGTTTGTAGAAATAAAGGGAATTTTACAGCTTCCTGGAGGGCCGTTGATGAAGTTCCTTTGACCTTTGATTTGCTTATGGAATATTGCTTGAGTCACGGCTTTCACTTTTTTTTTTGGAAAAATATTTTTGGAAAGAATAAGAAGCGCAAGTGAGTTCTGCGTAGTAAAAAGAAGGGGCCTTGAATCCTATTTTTCTTTTCCGTTTTGTTTGTATGGAATTTAAAGGGATCATTTTCCTTTCTCCAGTTTCCAGCTTTAGTGAATGAAAAATAAGAATGGGGAAAGTGAAATCTACCGCACCTCAATTATTCATCTCTCAATAACATTACATGGACCACCCAACTCCTAAACATTATTTTATATCCACTTAAATCTTTTAATCTCATCTGTCTTAAAAATATATACTTAATTATCAACTAATTAACCATTGTAACTTTGACTTCTGTTTCTTGTGTTTACTACTCGCTGTGTCATCTTCATCTCTTAGTCAGAAAAGTTGTCAACATTACACACTTAACACCTTACACCTCCTCCCGAGAGTTGATTTCGCAGGTAAATCCAGAGATTTATCACCGTCAAGTTTCTGAACAAACAATCCAGTTATTGCATAATTTAAGATAATTACTTAATCAGACAAGAATGGTATTTTAAAGGAGCATGTCAAGTCATTCGTATAAACATTAGTCAGCTGATCCCAATCCTCATCAAATGTAAGGACACATCCACTCTAAATACAAAGAAACAATAAATTATCTTCTCTGGCATTGGGATTCGGAATAGTGCTTTCGGAACGACAGGTAACCAAAGTCTTAATTGGTAAATGACAGTTGAAAACGAACGTATAAAGTTGACTGAAGATGTTTTATGCGAAATTGGTTCTTGCTCTACTAATAACGTAACATTTCTTATTAGGTTTACATTCCATTCTCCTGGGTTGCACTGCCCAGTAACCGTTAATCAACACCGGCCATGAGTGGGTGTCATCAAATTTTAACAGGAGCCTGTAATACGGGTGACAGGTCTTTCTCGCTTGGCAATATTGACAACATTTCCTTTCTGGTAAGTTTTGATGGTTTGAATTTAGATGAATGTTTTAAATTTAGAATAATCTTGTTCCCTTGATTTTGACAGGCATACGCTTCTGGATGTAACCTGATCATACTTTCGTTTGATTTTCAACGAGTTCAAATTATTCCTGGTGATGTCCAAATTAATTGTGTCCATTGTTCAACGGAATGTGGAAAAATCGCTGCAGCGTATCAAAACAAGATTAGGATTTTTGAACCTACATTTTCGAAGCAGCCTGAAAATCCAAATCCGGTAATTCTCCAGTACTGTAAAGGCTATAGAGCTATAGTTATAGAGTATGTATGACTCACCGGTTGCACCGATTTCAGCTTTTTCGATACCGCTGGAGAGAGACAAGTACACTGACGAGTGACTGTCGCGTCAACTCCTTGTCATGGGATCAAGAAGGGCTCCGCCTTCTCATGGGCGGTACAAGTCTCCAAATGTGGAAGCTAGGAAAGAAATTTACAGTGGGACCTCCAGAAGAGCATCATCATGGCAGTCGAATAGTGTGGGAGTGTATCTGGAAGTGTACCACTGCAACTGAAGTCCATTTCTTATCGTTTTCACCTGACTCCTGTCTTTTTGCAACTGCTGGAAAGTTTGATCGCCTTGTCAAAGTCTGGTACCCTGTCACTAGTACGTCTCATTAATTAGGACATATTTTCGTTCAGGTTCAATAACTGTGGTTACTGATTACACTTCGATTTTACGTACCAATTATTCCAGAACTTACAACTAGCACTGGTGGCATCCATTATGATTTCGTATACTTGGCCCATCCCCGAGCAGTCACAGGATTCTCATGGAGGCAAACCAGTAAATACATGCCGAAGTACGGAATTTATTCAAAGACAAGTTATTTTTATTATTAAGATGAACTAGGAACTAGCAACTTAATATTTACAAATATCGTATTGTAGGGGAGCAGTCTTCAATGCCCTGATTACAAGCTGTTTGGACAAAATTTGTCGAATATGGACAGAAACAGTATTACCTGAGGACAGTTTTTCTACTGGCGTTAATCGTGACCGTGAAATGCAACCAGCAGACTTAAAATTCCACCGAACACATAAACATCGCATAATGAAACGGCTACAGCATGTCAAGTAAGTCAAGTTTCTATTTTCCTAACGTTGTGACTCACGCCCTCACGACTTGTGGGATTCCTCTAACGGCAAAACTGTTTTGAAGAATTCCGACATGTCTTTTGTTTCATCTTTGGATGAAATTGAGTGGTCTAGGCCAGGATATACTTTGAATGTAAACGATGGGAGATGCTTTTGAAGTTCCTTGGCAGTTTTTGATGCTGTAGCCAGAGATATCATTTGATCTTGATCTCCGTGACATTGCAAAACTGTAGGTTTAGAAATTTCTTCCCAAATTATTTGATTACGAAGCGGAAGAAATGTTGATAGTGCAAGGATTCCTCCAAGCGCACAAGGTGCAGTTATGCCTGTAAACAGTGCTAAAGCTCCTCCTTGGCTAAATCCTCCTAGTACAACCCGATTACTGGGAATTCCTCGCTTTCTCTATAAGATATGTGTCGTAAAATTATTTTTCATCCAATGGTTGTCATCTTTGAAGACTTGTTAGAAAAATTCCAATTTACAATACTTCGGCCGATTTACCTCGTCCTCCACGAATTCCAGGATCTGATTTGATGCAAATTTGATCCCTGCCTCGTCCATTGGTTGACCCACTGGGCGAACGTCAAACCAGGCAGGCATTCGCATTGCTCCATTTAGGGTCACTGGACGTACAGGCCTAGAAGATACAAACAGAAAAATATGATCCATTCTTATTTGAAGGCTATTTGTTAAAAATTACGCGTGTGGTAGAATTAGTTTAACGTAAGATGGAACGAATGAGGGTAGGATTTCAGCCCAACTGGCACTGCAAAAGTGATTAGATTTTTTTTAATAATTGCGGCGTAAACTTTTTAGGATTCCATTACTATTGAATCATACCCACTGTCACCGAGCCCATGCAGGAAGATGATCTGAAATCAGAAATCGGGTTTTGCGAGTAGCAATAGTGGTAATAATCTGTATAGCTTAATTATTCGTCCGGCAGGACGTAATAAGACTGTTAATTTACCGTTGCCGTCTGCCTAGAAGTGGCTGGTAATATAACAGAGCCCATGGTTAACGGCGTTTCCTTCAGAAATTTTTAATTTTCGAGTATCCGGGTTTGATTCGAAGTCCAGCGGTACTGCGTTTAGGTTTACAGTAAAAAAAATGTCTGTTTCAATCGCTGCTGCTGATGTTGTTGTTTTAATTAACGTGTGTTTAATTAAACTACTAGACGGAAAAGGAACCCGAAACCAATTTAAACTGTTGGGTGGAACAATCCCATTTCTCAAGAAATGAGTCTTTCCGCTTTTAACATAGCGTTTTTGCGACATTAGTGGCTGTGGTAGTATGTCGAATAGTTTGTTCGGAATGAATTTAAATATAAAATTCTGCTTCTATTTGTGTCAGATTTAATTAAAATTGGTTTTTATTATTACCCCCGCTTTATCAATAAGAATTACCTTTTCACAATATTATCGAATCCAGCCAAGCCACCGTTTAGATTTTAAATTCCCAATAAAGTTTAGAATTCTATAGGGGTGGAATGACCTCCTTGAGAAAATCATCAACATCGCTTAATTCTTCAGCGCAGGAGCAGTGATCCATTCCTTTATAAATCTTAAATTTGTAGTCAGACTCAGGGAATTGTTTTTTGAGGGCTTGTGAAGTCTGTATTCCGAATTCAATGGGTACAACGGAATCGTCATCCCCGTGACATTGCAGTATTTTAGGCTTGCTTATATTATCCCAGGAAATTGTTATCAGCGATGGGAAGATAGCCAGACAGCGACACAATCCCACCAAGGGTTGTTCCTCCCGTGAGACCTGTATAAAGGGACAACGCCCCACCTTGACTGAACCCACCGAGTACGATCCTAGATGCAGGGATTCCCGGTTTTCCATCTACGCCTTCAATCTAAAAATAACTGTGTCTGAGTATCATTGAAAGTTTAAAGTTTGAGAATATAAAGTTAATCACTTCAGATTTGATCATTTGGAGAATGGAAGCGGAAGAAGCTTTCACGCCAGCTTCGTCTTGGTTCTTGTTATTCTTGTCCAAGGAGCGAATATCGAACCAGGACGGCATTTTCATTTGGTTATTAATTGTGACCGGAGCGGTGGGCCTGATGAAAACAATGTAGACGGTGGAGGATCGATGATTCAGAAAGGCATTAGAATATCGACTTACGCTGTTGGGCATATCAGTTTAGCATAACTTGGTTTAATTGTCTGCAGTTCATCGGACCATCCATGCCTGGAACATACATAAATATCGCGTTTAGGGAATAGTATAACATTTGAGTATGTCATGCAAATTGATGAGCTTTTTTTGGCAAGTTCATCCTTGACTCATTTCCTGATTCCTGGAACAGCTGATTTGATTCAATTGTTACTTCATATTTCACTCACCCTGTATCCCCAAGTCCATGGAGAAAAATTATCTAGCAAAAATCAACGTTATAATTTTGTAATTAATAAACGGGTGAGGGAGGAATTAATGCCGTTAAAATAGTTCTCACCGTAGCAGTGTGTTTACTGGAAGCTTCAGTAATAACTGGCTTAGTGGTGGCAGCCATTGCAAATAGTCGGACTGTAGCTGGACGTAGAATTTTGCCGAATTGATAAGCGTCTTACCTAAATAATTAACGACTGGGAGCAACAATGATTTATGATTAATCACAAATAACTACTGCTTTCACTCGTTTCCGTTGTTCCTTGCTTGTTGCTTGAGCCGAGCGTGAGGAAAGAAAGAAAAAACAAGAATAACCGAACCCACAGACCAGAGATGAGTCTCTGAGTCCGTTCCGTTGTCCGTGGAATGGAACAACCTAATAATTTCGATAGTACACTACCTTTGTGGTTCGCTCGTTTTACTATTCAATGTTCATGTTAATTTTAATTTTATTTCTTGCAACGAAACGAAAAACCATCAAATTGAAAATAAGTGTGCATAAAAACTAATTCTAATAAAAAATAAAACCGCTTTGATGCTATTAGAACATGACCCTGTGAAATTCACTTTAAGCGGTGCAATAAATGTGTGCGCTGTTGACAATTAATTCTGGAACCCTTTTATTTAGAGCGTGCTTTCACTTGAAGAAAAGTCGTCATAAAGAAAATCCACATTCTATCACGGCTGCCTTTCCGCTTCCACTAAACACGTCGTTACCAATTCTGGGACTTCACGCTTACTCCTCACTCATGGATTTCTCTCATTCACATTCCATGTTGGTCAATCACGGAGCCTGCGTTCATTTTCATCTCGCAGGAAGCATCAATGCTGAAACCGACATTCCTTTAGTTCCCCCACTCAAACATCACAATTTTCGAATATTTTGGATAAACAACAAGGAAATGTTTTTTACGCAGCAGGCGGAGGCAATTCTACACGATCTTTGTAGAAAAGGAATGGAGAGAGATTCTCCGGAAAATATAGATAACGAGAGTCAAAGAATGCCGAGATCGGAATCGCTACCAGCGAGTTTAGGCGGTGATGAACACAGTACACAACCCTCGTCCCTTAGTTCCGCAGCCTCTTCTTCTGGATCACTAGTCGATATGCAGTTTCCGCAAAGCGTGGACATATTTGATCAGGTAATTAGGTTCTGAAACGAAAACGATTAAATTTTCGATTAAACGATGTTAACAATTCTTTTTTTCAGAAATTAGAAGCTTTGCTCAAAGACTGGCATAAGACACCTGACGTTCTTGTTTCGCTACATCCCATTGATGGCTCATTTTTGGTTTGGTCAGTGGAATGGTTGGACGAGTACATGCCAGGTTGCTTTCGTCAACCTCAAATATCCTTCTCTTCTTGCATTCCTGGAGCTATTCCACTGGCCGATGCGACGAGTATGTCTAGTCCGAATCTCTATTTGTTTCCGCTCGAAAAATTGGCATCGAACCGAGCATCCATGATGACAAAACATCATAACGGAACGCTCAATTTATGGACTTTATGCTTCGGAGATGATTCCAAGTTTTGTAATGTGATGAGTGTTGCTCATACAAAGCGAGCTTCTGGCCACCGTTTTCAGGTAACGAGTTTTTGATGTATTGTTCAATATGATTTGCTCGTTTTTACTAAACTAAGATTCCCTTCCAAGGTCCGAGAGATGGCTTGTCATCCTGTTCTGCCTCTTGTTCTCACTGCTGCTAGTCATGCCTACCATTCAGACGTTGAACATGAAACCCATAAACAACAAAATTATTGTTCAGAACTGATTCTGTGGAGGGTCGATCCAATTGGACCACTCTGCAAGTCTGGAGGGGTTGTTGAAATTGCTAGGATTAATTCTACTGAAATTCATGCATTCCCGCATGTAGCCTGGGTTCCAGGACTCCTGCCAAGTACGTCACTTTTTTCCAATTCGGGATGTTTTGTCTCTTCGGACGGTTCGAGTCTGCGTGTCTATCAAGCTGTACTGGATGCAACAAATCTCATTGCTGAAATTTCAACTGCCTATCGAAAACGCAAGGCGTCACTCAATGTAAGAATTATTTTGTTACAATATAAGTAGTTTGCCTTAGTGTTTCCCTCAAATTGTAAACCCTGTTTTTCAGGACTCCGTCGTTAGCCTTTCTTCATCAAGTTCCTTGTCATCCATTCACGGTGCCATTGAGACAGAAACGGGTGATCCTGATCTTTTTGCAATAGTCAGTCAACAGTCGACTTCTCGGCCTGGATGTATTCTCCAGCTTGATAGAATTGCAAGCGAGGTAAATTCCTGTTACTTTTGTAGACCTACCCTAAAAAAGGTACTCCGGCATAAACCTTACCTTTATCTTACGATGTTATGAATTTCAGAGCTATGGCGAAGTTAATTTTATCCAAGTATTCCGAGATTTGGAACCACTTGATCGGGGTCACTTGGATTATCGAGAGTCTTTCCATGTTGTACTAATTCAGAATCGTAATCGAGTCCATGTCTGGAGAATGGAAATCTCTACGCCGTGCTCTCACTTAGACGCCAGGGAGCACGGGCATTATTGTGAAAGCGAAGCGAATTCTCCGGAACCAGAGCTGCATGTTGCCGGTTCTATTCCAGTGATTGACTTACAAGAAGAAATACACTCCAGATTGAATTCTCATCCAAACTATATTTCAACAACTGGGGGTGGAGATGGCAATGGCAGGAGTAAGAAGGCGTTTCTTAGTATCAAGATTGAGAAAATTCTAGTCCAAACGCTGTGGGAAGACGTTGAAATTAATAGTTTCTCAGCTTGCACGGGACATTTTGTTTGTGGAAGTGCGTACGCTCTCATTGGAACTTCAGTAGATTGCGTCAAAGTTTGGAGACTCCAAAAAGATCCTGACGAGGAAACAGTTGAATTTCATGAGTGGAATACACTCAAATCTGAAAATAAAGGAATTATTCTTCAAGCAAGTGCTGCGTACAGCGGTAGAATTGCTTGTGTTTACAAGTTGGGTAAAGGAGAACAACATCCTGATGATACTCGAAAGACGATTGCCCCGCATACACAGGCAGCTGTTGATGAGCGGTATAGTTGTGCAGTTACTGTTTACGAATGTGAATCAACCGGAGGTGAGTGAAATACGCGAAATTGTTTCCAGAAAAGTTCAGAAGTTGTTCAGATGACTAGTTTTCTTAGGAAAATTATACAATTTTGTGATGTCAGCAATCCATGTAACTCATTAAAATGTCTAGGAACTGAGTGGCTGTTAGAGGATACAATTGAATTAAAGACGGATGACGATGTTGATGATGTTCACTTGGAATGGGTACCTAAGCATGATGCTCAACATATCCTGGCTCTGGCCGTCTCTGATATGGTAAATTTGTCCAAATATTTGGTAAATGTGACTAGATGATGGCTAATGCAACAGGAAACAGTCGTTCGAATCTGTTTTAAAACCTCCATTTTTACAGGTGTGTTTATTTGCGCATGTGAGCAGTAGTCCTACTGTAACTTTTGGTGCTAAGCCATTACCTTCTGCCTCAAAGTGCAAGTCTCAATACTGGCTTCCTCTTCACGCTTTTAAACTCAGCTCGGCTGATGGACTTCATCCGTTTCCTGTACGATTTGGATGGATTCATGCGGTTTGCGTCGTGGCAATGCGAAACGAAATGCAAGTTTACTCACAATGGACTCTGGAGAATCTTACGGTATGTGTAATTTGCAAAAGATATTTTTTTAAGTGGTGTTAAAACAATAGAAACCTTCGAAATTTTAGGACGCGCTAATTCCTGCAACCCTGCTAGCAAAATCTGGATTGAAGGATCAACCAAATAAACCACACATTGAGTTGTCTTTGCTATCAGGAAGTGTTGGACTCTTCGAGTATACACGACATTGTTTCCCCGTTTTACCTCAATTTCATCCAAAGCAATTGATGGAGCTTTTAAACTGCGGCAAAGTTCGATGGGTCAAGGTCATTTTAGCACATTTAGTCCGGTACTACAAAAATCATGTTGTTAGTCCAATTTTGGAGTTGCTGTTTTGGTGGTATTTTACACTGCCTTTTCAATGTTGTAGTGTGATGCATGGAAGTGGAGGAGCGAGTATGAAACGGCAGTCTTCTATAACACGAGATGAGGAAAAGCAAAGAAGTTGGTCGAGGTCAAGAACACTTTCTGTCAGTTTTCCGGGTCCAACTCCGCCAAGTCCTCTAGAGCATCGAAATTCGATTGTTATCACCGCTGAGGAATTGAATCTTAATTATGCTGAAATTAAATCAATTCCACCTGTACCACTGTGGATGCTCCTTCAAGCTGATAATGAAAAAGGACAAAGTGCTTCGGAAGAAAAATCTGTAATTCTCTATCCTCGAGACGACTAACCATAAACAATAAAATAATCCTTCCGTTCTTTTATTATTTCTTGTAGAAGGACTATAATGAACTCTTCAATGACGTTCCAATTGAGGATCAAATTGATGAATCAGTTTTTGACGAGTTTTTGGATGAGGAAGATAATGAAAATATACCAGTTCACAAGCAGCGACGAAGATCTACAAGTGGGGATAATCAACCTCTCCAATTTGGTACTCGTCAAGCCCGTGTTCTCTCTCGGGTATTGACGCATGCTCAATTGCCAGGCCTATCAGCGTTGGACCAGATGCATCTTCTTGCTGTTGCCGATACTGTGGCCTCTATTGGGACCAGATTAGATCATAACGCTGAAGTCATCCAGAATTCAATGCGCGACGGAACACCTGGTACTGTCTTCTAAAATTGAATATTATAAGTTTTATTGAAATAAAATATACATAGACGACCAGAGTTGTCCATTTTCTGTTGTTTTTTGTGTGAGTTAGATTCGTTGGACGACTGTGGCCTACGTTTCTTACTCGTCGTGAAACACTACAGTTACTTACTCCGTTGTTTGCCGCCTGCCCAACGCGCTGCACTTCAGAAGACGGGAATCGCTACCTCCGATATAGTGTGGGCTTTTCATTCAGAATCTCAGGAAGACATTTTAAATTTGATTCCAGCGTATCAGAAAGGAGAACTCACATGGCCGCAACTGAGAGAGCTTGGTACCTATGTCAATGTTTTTTTTTATAAGGGCGGTGACTAATTCCTCCACTTGATTCCTAGGTGCTGGGTGGTGGCTTCGCAATAATCAGACCCTGCGTCAATGTATGGAAAAAATGGGGAAGCATGCCTTTCAGCGCGGAAGTGATCCAATGGACGCTGCAATATTTTATTTGGCCATGAAGAAAAAGTCACTTCTTTGGGGACTGTATCGTGCTAGGCGGGATGAAAAGATGGCCACCTTCTTTTCCAACGATTTTAACGAAGAGCGCTGGAGAAAGGCAGCATTGAAAAATGCCTATGCGCTTTTGGGAAAACAGCGATTTGAACATGCTGCGGCATTCTTCTTACTGGCTGGAAGCCTGAAGGATGCCCTTGAAGTTTGCTTGTCAAAGTTAAAAGATGTCCAACTAGCATTAGTTGTGGCTCGGCTTTACGATGGAGGCGACCTAGAACCAACCCCGGCTTCAGTCAAGTTACTTCTTCAGAATGTAATTTCTTATTCTTTTCATATTAATATTTTATTTCGTTTTAGCCCGAGCCCGGGCTTATGTGATCGGCATGTCTGTTGTCTGTCCGAAACACGATAACTTGAGAGGTAGGTACTCAAGTTATCATATTTCGGATATTTTCAGACATGAAATTTGGTACATTTTTACCTTGACCAAAGTTAGGACGAGATTCCGAAGATAGGCCGGATTGGTCAACCCGTTACATGCCAACAGGTCAAATTTTCATTGAAAATGTGTCCAGGTCAGACGTTTATCCGTTTATGAAAAGTGAAAGTTTAAGAAAAACCTAAACTTATTAAAAGGTTTTGCACGCGGTGAACTGCTTTCCCAAACAAAACAAGGGGCTTTACAAACGCACACCGTGGACATGACATGACCCGTACATGCCATGCGCAATTTCATGTGGTGTCTAAAGCAATCGTGCAACGAGGAGCTGCATTTCAAAAAGCTGTGCAACTTGGAATCGTTTTTAAAAATATTAAGCGCTTTGAAATCAGAGATGATTATGAGTTTGTTTCACAAGGATTTCGGAAGATGAAAATATATTCTGACTCCTGCTCATCGAAGTTGTACTGATACATTTTAATTATTCGAATTCTAAAAAACGAAACTAATTCTTTTGGTAGGAAATTTTGAATCCCCGCGATGAAGAGGACGATGACCCCTTCCTTCGCTCAATTGCGCTGTGGATGTTGAAGGACTACCAAGGAAGTTTAAATACTATGCTCGGCTCCAAGGTTTCTTCGCGTGTTTTCAACTTCTACATCTTCCTACGCACACATCCACTCCTAGTCCGGCAAAATAAATCGACGGGTACTCTGGAATTGAGCTACCAGGAGAGGAATTTGTATTACCAAACAGCTCATGAGCACTATGCTGTAGGATGTCCCATTCTAGCCATTCACGTACTAACACAACTTCCTAAAATTGTGCAAGCTCATAGCAAACCAATGAGTCTAGTTGGAAGTCCGATAAAAAGTACCGGTTCCCCTAAATCTTTACGGAATGATAAACGAATTGAGTCGGGGATTTTCGAGCAAGATGATCATCACCCGGGTTGGGGTAGTGAAAAATCCGTATCGATAAAGAATCATCCACATGCCCTGAGTACTAAACGTACGTGGTATATTCCATTCAGTTCTAATTGAATACTTCAGGATAATATTGAAATATAATTCTTTTTGTAGGGGATTCTGTACACGACTTTGATTGGAGTAATCCCGCACTTGGATCCAAACTAAACCATGAAGATGAAGTGCTGACTTTGGAGTGGGACGACGACGATCATGATACGACAGAAGATGAAGAAGAAGAAGTGCCGAAGCCTGCAAATGCCAAATTAGTTACTCAAAAGAGTGTCTCTAAGAAAACGCTGTCAAAGGAGGAGAGTGATGCTGTTCCAGATGGAATCGACGACGATGAAAATATGAATAATCCTCACACAATGATTTCTACTGAACTCAAGTTGGCATCTTGTCTTAAATTAATGTCAGAAGAATTGGTACATATGGTTGGACAAATTGAAGGGACGGATCTACGCCTTCATTTGTATGCGTGGCTGGAGAAGCAGGTTCCAACACTTAATGAATTATGTCGTTACAAAAGCGATGATGATGATTTGACTCAGGAAGAATGGAATATTCGAGAGAGGTATTTTTTAGATTTATTGACAAAATTGAGGCGTACGACGATGGTCCGGTGGAAGCCTTGATGTGTTTAGTGTGCCTCGCTAAAAACTTTAATGGTTTACAGAAGTATGACACCAAGGTTTGATACCCAAGGAAGTGGACTCCATGACATTCTGCTGTCTGAAAAATTGGATTTGGAATGGAAGATGGGAGTATTATTCCGGAGAAGCCGGTGGCTTCGAGCAAATCGTTATCTTCTTGCAACACTGTTAGCCTTTGCCCGATTACATGCTCATTCACTTGCTCCCGTCCATATTGAGCTTGTATTTCTGATGGATGAGCTCCAGAAGGAAAAATCGAGTGGCAGTGGTCCACCGCTTCACTCGCCATTACCTCTTCTCCATTCTGAATTTCCCCTACTATCGGCAGTGGCAAATCCAAATAAGGGAGCTGTTTCTTTTATTCTTTCATCTGCGCGTGATATTCTTCAAACGGTGTCTGAACTGATTGCCGTTGCTGTGCTCAGAGTTGACAATCTCCAAGAAAGCGAGGGTAGTAAAGTCGAGGTATTGTGTTCGGATGATCGGATTTCCAAAAATGGGAGGGCTTCAAAGGATGGAGGAGTTCCAGCGACAAAGGTGCCAAATGGAATCCGTTCAAACGAAAGTGAAAGAGAATACACTGGGAAAGTAGAAGCAAATATCGCGGAAGACGACGAAGAAAAGGAAGATGGCGAAAGAGAAGTAGCGGATGGCGGGAACAAGGATAGCTTCCAAAACAATGATGAAGAGGAGACGCCGTTGGTTCTACGCGAAGAGCTCAGTTCGGTAGCTTGTGATTGGCGGTTGGTATTGGTGCTTCGGGATTCCGGAATTGCCCTGTCGGCTTGCCTCTTCCAGTCTTTAAGTGACTCTGAAGGGAATGAAAACACAAGGAATGATCCTGGAGTACAATTGTTATATTCCCAGAGGAGGAGACGATGGAGTAGTATTGGGATTGATGGCCAATCAGCTAATCAAGTAATTTCTCCTCCAGATAAGTGGCCAGGTAAATTCTTTTAGCTAATTGGATTCCGACATTTCAAAAAAAAAGTGTCTTTCAAAATGAATTCCTTTTATTAGGTGTAGCAATATTACGAGGAATGTTGTCCCGTGAGGAAGACGCGGATGGTCCAAGACTGAAATTTTTGTTGATTGAATGCTACGCAGCTGTGTTTGTTAGCCTTTTTGTCCATTCTTTGGCAGTTTGTGATTCGAAGACCATATATAGGATACTAGCAAAGAAAATGGATGCGCAATCTTTTGCAAGTATATTTGGCGGAGGATGTAAAAGACAAATTAAAATATCAACGATGCATCAACTTCATGTAAGAACGCGTTTAACAAAATAATTTTGAATATCTAAACTGTGTTTAACGTCGCGTTGTCCAATTTATCTGGTGCAGCCTCAAAGTCATGGTGGCTCCTCTTCAGATAAAGATGGAGATACATCGCCGTCCACCGTTTGGACAACTTTGGCTAGTTTGAACAAAGCTAGAATGAAATTTAATATGAAGCTATTAGGACAACAGTTTAATTTAACCAGCCCCCGGACACCGTCGACACCTTTGATGAAAGTATGTTATGAAAGTCAATCTCAATCCTTGAAATGGATACAAAATGATAATTTCATGAATCAATTGAAACGTGACTCAAACGAATTTTCGCAGGAGGAGCGTCCAACTTTCCGTGAGAAGTTTGTACCTCCAGAAATGTCAATTTATTCCTATTTAATGTCAAAACCGAAACCTCGTCTTGATGAATCCGAAGGAAAGCTAATTTTCTTGGATTCAGACGATGAGGAAGATGAACTAGAAGAAGATCATGTGGAGGATGACGAGGAAGAAGATTATTGGGATACAAAACCAAAGGTCACTGAAGTAGAAAACAAGCAGAGTGATCCTTTTTCCTATTCGTGGCGACTCATGAGACTCGCTGCAATCAAATTGGCTAAGGCCGAATTGAAGAGAATTGCAAATATTGCTGGAATTGAAATGTCAGGTTAGGAGGGTTTGGTTATTCCAAATTCGATGTTTTCTTTGAATTCCAAACCTTGCATTTTTTATATGTCATTCAGAAGATTCGTTTTAGGATTAAACTAAGATCCTTTCAGTTATGGCTTTGTTTTCTAATATCCTGTGTAAAACTGTTTTATTTTCTAAAATCTTGTGACAGAACTCTCCCACACGAGTCCCTACCTTGATGGAGTGATTCGTGTTCTTCAAGTTTGGCAACTTAGAGTGTATAAAGAGTTGGAAGCTCTGGCTCCACCGCCAGCAAATTATTTAAATAATTCGTCTGTGGAATCAGTGGCTGGTCCACCGATACATAAATATCGAGCCCTGCTTGACCCAACAAATACGCCATTTCCGTAAGTCTAATTAAATGGAACTTCTAACACAGAGTTTGGATTTCCCGCATGCGCGATCACTGTATTTTCATCACGATTTTCGAATATATGAATTTGATTGGTGCATATTGGTTTAGGTTGAAGAAGGGAACCTTTGGGTTGAGGCGATTGTGGAATTATTTAGTTCGGGAAGACAGCGTCCAAGATCTCTTTATTCGATTCGTGTTTGGAAAAAAACGAGCAGAGGATACGCTTTCGTTGTGGGAGGGCAGCTGCGTCAAAATAGATGGCAGTGGAAGGGTCAAGGGTGGAAAGGAGGAACGGGATGAGGAGTTAGAAGATGATGCGGCTGGAATTGGGCCGGTTAGAATTGTCCACAAAGAACATGAATCCATCTCAGCCTTTTGTATCAATCAGGTAGGCTTAACTTCATTGGATAATTGGTTTTTATATTTGTAAATGGGAAATTATTATTACGTGAATTGTAGGCAAACCCAAGCTTGATATCAATCTCAACACCCAAAGAGATACAAGAATTGGACGTTGGAATTCTTCTTGACATGGAATCATGGAAATTTGAGGATCAATTTGAATTCGATCTTCTCAACCTTTACAAGTGAGAGATAAACAATAAAATATTGGAGTGATTTTTATCCAAGTTTTGTGTTTTAGGGATCCTGAAACATTGTCAACCTCTTCGTATCTTGTAGTTCAAAGTCCATCAGATCGATCTTATGCTTCACATTTGGAGAAACCTGCCAAAGGAAGCCACTCACTGGTATGTTGTCGCTGTTTTTTTCTAACTCTTTCCGCGCGCGTAACTGTAAACGCGTCTAGCGCGAACATGTCGTGAAAGTTTGTCTTAAGAAAATGTACATTTTTCGTGTTTTCAATCCTGCCTTGTTCCGAATTTCTCGCGATTTGACATGTAAAGATAAAAGGAGTCAATTTCCCTGGATGTACCAACCCTAACTTTGTTCAGCATTGTTTCGACAGATCACGGAGACTTTTAGTTCCGGTGAGACACTTGTCTGCGTTAATTTGTAACCTTGTCTTCTTGAGTTGCAAATTGGAATCACTTGGACATGATATTTTGTTATTTATTATTTGCTATAGAACAATATATATATCATATATTATATATCACGATATATTTTTGTCCTGAGCTTTGTTCCAGCGAAAGCTTTCTTGCATCTTCCGTTTTATAGTGAACTTGATTTTAATAATGTACCTGAACATGTTTTATACATTGAGTTGACAAACTTTTGTTTTTACAAAGATTCTGAAGCATCGAGTCGACGGAGTACGAAGAATGGCTTCACATTCAACTTTACCTCTCTGTTAGTTTAGTTATAATTTCCCTAATGTTGTTATTTTCTTCTGTCCTATTTAATTGTTTTTGTGATTTTTAATTTTTTACTATTAATTCAGATCTTTCTGGAAGTCAGGATGGATCTGTTCGGCTCTGGGAATATACCCAAGCTCAACCGATTTCCATTCCAAGACCGTCTGGAACTTTTGCGAAAGTAACACGCATACGATTCCATGGAAATAAATTCGGCGTATCGGATGGCGACGGCCGTTTAAGTTTATGGCAAATGGGTGCTAGTAATCCAAGACCTTTTTTCGTAAGTGAATTGTTGTTGTCGGAAGGTTAGAACACGTGCATCACTATTCTACTGATATTTTATTTTCGCTTTCTGTATTTTATATCAATTTCAGACAGCACAATGTCATACCAAACAAATGGGAGACTTTGTGTTCTTNCTGTATTTTATATCAATTTCAGACAGCACAATGTCATACCAAACAAATGGGAGACTTTGTGTTCTTGGGAAGTTCTAGTCTTATAGCCACTGCAGGGATGAGCACAGATTCCAAAAATGTAGCTATGTGGGACACACTGATGCCAATTAAGAAAGCCCAAGTTGCCTCATTCGCTTGTCACGAGCAGGTATGTGTTCGGTGTCACGAGTTTCCAGACTCGCCATTTTGATTTTGGTTATCCAAATTTCTGGCTTTACGGTTTAGAGTTACTTCTTTCATTTTTTCATTTCATAAATTAAAAGTTTATTTTTTACAAATATACATCTGCAAATTTCTAATCAACTCTACAGAACGTATTCTAGTCGTAATAACGGCTATTCCGATTCAAAGAGAACTTGCCAAGCCCACCCACCTACAGAAAATTTAAAACTGATTTAAAGAAATTAAACTGCAATATGGTATGACTTTTAGAGTCGGCTAGGTTATAGCCGCTTCAGGTATCTAAGCGTTTCATGGTATGGTTTTGCAGTAACGTTTCGTTACTAGTGCTTTTTTATGGGGATTTAAATTAGTTTTAGAAAGAACCTAACAACGATCTCTTAAATTCTATTTCAGGGCTGCGTGGCACTCGGCTATGCAGAAGAACATCAATGCTTAATTTCGGCTGGAAAGAAAGGCTTAATTTGCATTTGGGACGTACGACAGCGTGCACTGCGTCACAGATTTCAAGGTACGAGCTTTACCAACATCGCATCCCATCATTCTAATAAAGCTTAGTGTCAATTACAATACAATTGAGCATTTGCTAAACTCTTTTTTTGTACTTTTACTTATACTTCTCTTGTACCGTTTCATTACCATCCTCCTCATTTAATTTAAGGTTTATTTATCCCATGCATCAAATTGTGTAGAGTGTGGGTCATGTCGCCGTGTGTGGTTTTGCTAATTTATTCCATTTGCGTCATTTCATTACCTCTTTGATATAACGCT
>JABASL010000064.1:0-33475 GCA_019775825.1 Neanura muscorum | reverse complement strand
CTCAAATGCCAGGACACCGCCAATGTAATTTGGTCTTACTCGTGGGGAAATCCACAGCTTTGTTAGTTGATTCCAAAGTGTTTTGGATTCATAAATGCTGAATCCAGGAAACCAACAAAATTGTGTTTAGCTACGATTAATTAAAACCAGATTGTGGGAATTGGAATTAATGAAAGCTCAAAGACTAAACTTTACTTGACAATTAATTATATGCATTATATACCTGGCTAAACTATTCTGTTGTGGCTATTCAGCACAAAAAGAATCCGTGGTGACCTTTACGTGACCTTCGAAAGATCTTGTTGTTCCTTAAGTGGCATTGAACAAAAAAGGAAAGATCCCTCTGGATAAACGGGATCCTTTCGCTTCTTACCAATTCATTATGAACCCTGCTTGTGACCTTCAATAGGAGTAACAAAGAATTCGGGTTATTTTTAACTTAACTCTGAAAGGCTATAAAAGGGATTTCCAGGGTAAACAGATTTTGGTATTTCGCGATTGGGGAATTGAAACTTTTCTTTTGAAACTAAACTTCTCGGCGAGCGAAGTATTTCTTTTTATTATTATTATTTTTTATTACTTAAAAAATTCAATATGAAAATTGTGTTCTTGGTAAGAAATTTATGGTATTTATGGTATTCGAAAGCTTCAAAGCCATCCGAGAAAGCATTATTTTATCAAAAGTTCAAAAACATTAAGATTACTTGTCAAATTTTGATACTATAATAGGTGGTTGCCGTATTTGTGTTTGGCGTCGTGGCATTACCGTCGAAACCAAAGTATACGGACGCAAATGGTCCCAAAGAAAACGCTCCGAAACATAACGAAAAAGAGACTAGAATCCAGCCTCCAAATACAAATGTGACGAACGGTAAGCCAGAATATTAAAATTATTTACCCTATCCTATGGAGTTCCAAATTTAAAACATAAGTATTGCTAAATGCCATGAAAACGTTTTAAAGGTGACACTCCAGCAGCTTCGGATCGACTTATGACCACGCCCACAGCCACAGTGCTACCAACTCCGTCGGAAAGGAGTGATAATGGACGACGCAACGCTAGGAACTTTATGATTGAGTAATGATTGAGCTGTAATGTAAATTTTGTCCACTAATTAATAATTAACAGTAATTAATAATGACCTTCAAATGATAACACACTACAGGGTGGGTACTCCAGGACTCGGTTTCGGCTTTCCATTCCTTGGTGGGCCAATAGCTGGACCGTTCTTCGGGGGCCCTGTCCCCTTTGGCCCTGGTCCAGTTGCTCCAGGATTCTTCAACAACCCATTGCGATTCTGGCTCTAGCTAATTAAGTGCTTTCGATAAAGAACAAATCTAAAATACATATTGTCGTAGAGAGACTTCTATTTTGTTGACCGTTTCTTGAGCCGGAACTCAAATAAATATGTAATTTCTGCACTAAAAGTCCACTGAACCGGGAGAAATTATTAATTATCTACTTTTAATTGATTCGAACAGAATGGCGGAATAATAGAAAAATAAATAATTTTTTAGAGCGGGAGCTTTGATTTACTAACGTCCAGCAGCTAAACGTCGCTCAATAGCCAGAACTGTTTTTCTTTCCAATTGACTCCATCGAAGCTTTACCATACCGTAAGAAAGGACGAGACAAAGCATAGCAAGGCTTTCAAAAATCCAGAACCTCCTCTTTTCAAGGCCAAGAACACGGGAACAACTGTTCAAAAGGAAACTTGTTTTTTAGAACGTTAGGTTCAAATTATATGGTTTCATAGCTTTAAAGCCTCACCTTCGATAAACTGTCCCAGAAGCCGTACAGCGCAAAGTCTCTTTCATGCCAGTTTCAGTGCAGGCGGCTGGAGTTTTACTGCTTAGCTCAAAACCTTAAGACAGCATTCATTTAACAACCGTTTCAAATAAGTGTCCACGGTGATGCCAATTTGTTTCGTTTATTACCTGTACAAAATGAGCACTCCTGAATCACAGTGTAAGGCTCATAAAGCCAACAGACTCGTTTCTTTGCTTCCGGTAACACTGCTGCTACGCTAGCGGCGCTGGGATTGGCATCAATAAGCGAGCCCTCCGTTGAAATCCTCCCCGTGGTATTTTGGATAAATATTTCATTTAGTAATAATTCTAATATAAAACGAAGTTGACAATTTAGAAACTGAAATTTTTAATCTGCCTATATAGAAATCAGGAAGTGATAATCATGCTCGGCTTACCTGATGTTAATACTTCCTCCAGTATCAAAACAAGCACGGTCACACTAGAAGAAATTAAAACAAATTTAGGAATAAGAATCCCGAGAACGACCTCTGAAAAGTGTTACCAATATTACTTACATGCCAAGGACAACGATTGAAAAAATCATACGTCGTTTTGTACAAAATTCAATCATACTGAATCTGGATTCTGGAAAGAGGAAATCATAGCCTCAAATTTAACTGTGTTTGTTATCTAACTAAGTGTAACACTGAACACCAATAACTTTCTATCGTTTGGGAAAAGGAATTCTTCTACTTTGCTTTAGTAGTTATGAAAATTATTTAAATGTCAATCAAATTTTTTTTTTGATTTTGGAAGACAATCGAATTAATTTTGTTCACAAAAAATACCCGAAAATTATTATGCAAAAAAACTTAATAAGATTTGATTTCTTTTGATTTTCGCATTCCCGCTTTTTTCACCAAATTGTGTTTTTTCTTGCTCCCGTTCTTAAGTTAAAGAAAACTGACCTTTATGTTAATTTATATCGTTTCCAAAGGTCAAAGATCAACCTCGCTCCCCTACAAGGTCATCCCTAGCGTATGCATGACTCATTTTCAAAATATGACTGACGATGTCTAAATCATTTTGTAAATAATAACAGCAGTGCGGGATTGTCGAAAATTTTCAACTTTTTCTTGCTGGTGAGATGAATTAAAGGTTAAATAAAGGCTACTGCCAAACCAACTGACTTCACATACATGGGCAATTGCGTCAGCTGTCACTTATGTTGTGCTTAATCGGGTATCCCCCATTTGACCTGACATTAATTATTAATTAAGTTACAATTAGCATCAAAATTAACATTTGAACCATGTTTAGAGCTTAGCAGTAGAAGTTTATATCTGTCAAACAGAACGATGTCTGGAATGGGTGCCAAACGGCATTCGTCGTCATAAAGTGTTATGTTTTGAGGAGGATTCTGTAATTGTGTCTCACGAAGATAACGGGCCACCAACCGAACCACTGCCAACCAAAGCAAAGCAGGGTAGAAACAAGAGATCGTAAATGTCGAAAGTGTGTCAATTCCATGTTGCAATCATTTTGTTTTGTGTTACGAATTTGTAATTTTGTGTACAGGAAATTAACAGTTGGGTCACAACGCTAAATTAGAAGGGGTCATCGTTTTCATCATTTTACAAACAGTAGTAGCATTCTTTTGTACAGAACGGAAGGTAAGCATACCATAAAACGAGCACGAAATAACGAAATATTAAGTCAATCATCTGCTGCAAAATATTATAAGTCATACGCACGGTTTTTTTTTATAGAAACAATGAATTACCCAAGGGGTGACCGGGACGAGGATTCATTTGGACAGACGAGGAAAAGAAAACCAGATGCGTTTCGAGAAGATGGAGACGGAATTGATAAACGATTCAAAGGAGAAGACGGTTTAGGATCCGTCGTTGCAAAACATTATAACGAAATTCAGGAGAAGGGAATTGAAGCCCGAGCAGACTCGCAGATTTATCATATGCGGAACTTTAATAACTGGATAAAGACAATGCTTATTAGTAAGTTTACATTCAAAATCGCACGTGACGTGGTATTTTTGAGGATTACTGACTATTTTCTATTAGATGATGCTATTCAGCGCTTGCGTCAAAATGCTCCAAATCTGGAATTAACAATCTTGGACATGTGTTGCGGTAAAGGCGGTGACATGATCAAATGGCTCAAAGCGAACGCAGCGAAACACATTGTATTTGCCGACATTGCAGATGTATCTATGCAACAGTGTAAGGAGCGCTATACGAAAGTGGTTGAAGACAAAATGCGTCAGCCACAGCAGCTACGACATAGAAATGAGAAACCGTTTACTGCTGAATTCATTACGGCAGACTGTACCAAAGTGAGTAACAACAGTGAACAGGTCAAAAGGATATACTTGTTGTGTAACTAATCCTATATAATACTATCCTATTTATTTACAAAATCCAGGAACGCCTTCGAGACAGATACAGGAATCCTGAAATGCTATTTGATCTCGTCAGTATTCAATTCTCCTTCCATTACTCGTTTGAAACTCTGGCTCAAGCAAAAGGCATGTTACGGAATGTTGCTGAGAATTTGCGAACTGGTGGTTATTTTATTGGTACAATTCCTAATGCTCATCGAATTGTGTAAGTCTACGAATTTACATCTCTTAAGTATGGAGTTGCGGTGCAGTGTACTATAACTTTTTTTCAGCCGCCAGGCCCGTACCATTGGACAGCCCGGACAACTTGGATGTAGTTTTGGCAATCCAATTTACCGTGTTGACTTTGAATGTGTAGAACCCTATCCAATGTTTGGTGCCAAATATCTCTTCAGGCTGGAAGATGTAGTCAACTGTCCTGAATTTTTAGTACATTTTGGAACACTCGAGAGGTAATTTACGATTCTATTCAGACGATTCAAGCTTTGACCATGAATGATCGTTTGAATGTATTAATTGTATGGTGATGATTGAATTATCCTAAATTCACCCCTTGAAATATCCTCCAGATTGGCCAGAAGATACGGACTTCGCTTAGTATTTCAAAAGACGTTTGACGAGTATTATCATCAGAAGCAAAACGAAGGTCATTTCTTGCTAGAGCGAATGTGTGCACTTGAGGTAAATAAAGTTGTAATTTAACGTTAAACGAAATGTTGATCATACTTGCCTATGCAATAATTTTTTTAATGAAATTTCTAGACATATCCAGCTCCCGCAGGTCATCCACTAGCTTTTCGTGACACTGCCTACGAGTATAGTCATGCCGAGCAGCTTTACAGTGATGGACAATCTGGTGGCCGACATTTTGGGACTTTGGCAAAATCTGAGTGGGAAGCCGTTACGCTTTACATTGCCTTCATGTTTCAAAAGGTCGAAGATTAATGACGATTTACGACTGGAATTCGTTAATTTCCAGAATATTATTATTGCCGCTGACTCACGTTTAAAAACATGATTGATTGGTATTTTTGGTCGGTAAATTCAAGGTTACCATTTACATTTCCCATAGACAATATTCACATGCTATTAATTTATTCGATTTTTAGAAAGTAGATTTTACACAAATACCAACGTTCTCAGATGTTATGGTTAATTAAAATGTTTCACTTTATAACGTAATCTTCTTCGCATTTATTTCTCAACGTTCTCTTTTACTCGAGTTAGCGGAAGTATATTTATCAGCGTTAAATTGTTAGTTTCTTTTTTTTTTTTGCCAGGGATTAATCAATGTGTATCTCAGACTCGCCAATCGGTCAATGTCCTGAGTCTTCTCGACTAGATTTACTTAATGTCATCGTTTGCTCGAGATGATCTACAGATCAGGGAAAAAGGAAAAAAAATGTCTTGTTTGGGCAGAGTTTGGAAGAGTAATTTGCATCAAGGTCAACAACAATATTCACTTTCACTGGTCATTGCCTCTTGAGAGGTTCGTAAGTGTCAAATGAACGGAGACACACCCGGACAGGTCACAGGCCAGACCGTAAGGAAGAAAAACGTAATTCATGAAATGCGTACCCATGACCTCTGAAGTTGTGGATGTGCTTAAACAATGGAAACGGAAGCTTTGTGTGCCTTTCCAGCTTTAAGAACATAATTCCGATTGGCAGTTATTAAGATCCCCAGTACCCAGTGTGACTTTGGGACGTTTTAGCACTTACATTTTGAAAAAAAAAACACCAGAGATGAATCTTTTGGTTGTACTAAAGGCACTCAATTAATGGAAAACTGGTTTTAATTCATTAAAAAAATTAATCGGCAAATCTTGAAGAATGCTCTTCGAGAAAGGAGAAGAAACGCGAATCTCTCCTCATCATAACTCCGCAGCATCTTCTGGAGATCTTCGATCTCTGGGGAACCGGGATCACTGACCTAAAACATTTTTTTGTCATTTAAAATATTACTTGTTGTACTATTACTCAGAGTTAATTATCCTACCTGCCAACCAGGAGCTTCCAAACACTTCAAATCCTGTATTCTGCCTGTTATAAATTATTCATGAGAAGTGGAAGCCGGTCTTCCATGATCCCTTGGAATTGAAAACTTGAGGGATAAGAGGAACGATTTTGGATAGAAATCTACCAACAACATCAACAATTTGGAATGTTCAACGTTGTTCAGAATTCAGAAATGAAGATACGTTGGAGGAGAGGTGGAAATTTTAATTTAATTGCAAAAGGGCAGTAACTCCACCCTCATATAAAAGAAAAACAATCCAGTTCCTTAGAGTTCATTCATTGTTTTAAATCTGAGAGTCTTGGACGTTTTGGATGACTGAAATCCTTTATAGTGAAGTCTACTTTCAATCTGCTCAACTTCACTAATTAGTTCTAAAAGGACTAGTTAGACCTTCAAGTATTCATCGGTTAGCTGGACCGCTTTAGTTAAACTTCACATAATGAACAGATTCCTGGTAAGCGATTTTTGTTTCAACTCGTGTCTTAACCGGCTTTGTTTTTGCAAAATCAAGATTTCGAATTTACGAATTATAGCAGAAATCTACAGAAATTGCTTCGTAAAATCATAAAAACATTTTTTATTTATTTACAGAGCATAGGAGTGATTCTAGCGACGCTGTTCGCTGTTTCAGCACAAGAATATCCTACAAACAGAGATCCCAGGCTCTTCTTCAACAGAGGATGGGGGTGGAGACGACCAATTGAAACAGGTTTGTTCAATTGGCTTTAAAACAATTTAAATACCTGTGCCCGGACCCTAAGACCTAATAAGTGATTTTTTGCATACATTTCCAGTGACAATAACTAAAGGGTGGGGTGGCTGGGGAGGTGGGGGTTATGGACTTGGCGGCGGTTTTGGAGGAGGTTATGGCGGAGGAGGTAAGTGAAAGTCTTGCTCAAAAGAGAAAACCCAAAGTTGTTTTACGATAAATAACTTGTTTGTTTGTTTCTTCCAGGGTATGGGCATGGAGGTCACGGGTTTGGCGGACACGGATTTGGTGGACATGGATTTGGTGGACACGGATTTGGTGGGCATGGATTTGGTGGTCACGGAGGTGGAGGTGGATGGGGTAATTTTCGATTTAAATCACGCATCCCCAGAATTGACATGTTAGATTCTTTGACACAAAAATTAAGCGTTTCAAATTTTCAGGATGGGGTGGTGGCGGAGGCGGTGGATTCGGTGGCGGAGGATTCGGTGGAGGATATGGAGGAGGAGGTACGAATAATTTCGATTGATAATGTTCAGCGATTTGTCTTATTAGGATTTGTAGTGTTTAAAAAAAGCTGGAAAGAATCCTTAAGGGAATGAACTTTAAAAAATTAAAGAGTGGTTTCAATTATAGGTTGGGGATGGCCATCGTATGGTAAGTTTGATTCGTGACTTACAAAAAATTCGACTTTTCTCTTACTTTCTTTCTCTTAAACGTAGTCAATTGATTTGAAAATCTAGTTTTCAACTGACACGTTTTTTTAGATTAGATTCAGAATTATTAAGTACCTGTCGAAATGGTTTCTACCGAATCAGACTAACAAGCAACTACCAAGTCTAAAATATTCTCAAATTCAGGCTTTCTGCTGAAATGATTAACATCGCAGTCGAAACTGTATGTTAATTGTTAAGTATTTTTAAGTGAAAATTTAACTAATTCTAGGCGGTGGATATGGAAAGAAGGGAGGAAAAAAGGGAGGATATGGCGGCGGCGGATACGGTGGTTATGAACGGGCTATTGGAGGTTATGACGATGACTTCGAACCTATACATCAATACCAGGAAAGCTACGAGCCATTTGACTATGAACCACACTTTGCTAATGATTATCACGGCTATTATTAAAAAATCCTTAAAAATTCCACCAATCATAAACCGTTAAAATTGTCACAAAATGAGTGGTACAACGAGTGGTAAACAGAAACGAAATAAATAGCAATGCAATGTTGACTGAAATTGTTATTGATTATTATTTATCATTGTAATATGCTTTACACTTTAATTCAATTTCCGACATCAATTTGTGTATCCATACTCACTTTAGTACTCTACGTACTTCTATTCCACAAGACAATTCTTTGGCTTGCAGGGGCCAGGAGTCTTTGTGTAAGAACTATTTGCTACATGACTGCGCTTAAATAAATTTAGGCGTACATTTATAAAATTGTAATGTTCAAGTTATTGTGATATACAAAAATTCAAGTGTTCAGAGGCTAAGATGGAAATGTAGGGAATTTAGTAGACACGGGGGATTTTTTGTTTTCACGGATATTTGACATGACATAGCGTCAAAAATTAAATCAAACTAAAACTAAACGTAGTTGCTCCACAACTTACGCTTTCACAAGGGTTAAATGAGAAAAAATAAATATACTTTAAAGCTTTACCGGAAGACATTCCACCTAACTCAAAAAGCTACAAAGCATTAAACACACTTTAAAAATGAATTCTTGGTTCATCTATTTAAAAAACGTTTCAACCGCTAACCAGTTTCTCGGGAAAGGTTTTCAAGCTTCCTCCATGATTTCGACTTCTTCGGCAGGAATAAACTTAACAGCTCCCTCAGGATTCCCGTCTTCTTCCTCTTCATCCTCTTCCATTAACTTTCGAGCTAATTTAACAGCAGCGTATTCGTTATAGTGGGCCTTCCGTTTCGTTTCAAACACTTTCTTTCCCTCCGTCGGTTCTTCAACTTCTTCTTCACTTTCTGGTGACTCTTCCCAGTCTTGACTGGCCGCTCCACGCGGTGGAGAATTTAGTTTAGCTGAGATCCTAAAGAGTAATATTTAAGAGAAAATAGAGTAAACGAAAATAGGGTTAGATACGGTATTACATAATAACTTCCAAAGCTTTACCGTTCCTTTAATACTTCAGCGTCCAACGTTTCGCTGTTTTCTTCTAAATATCTGAATGGAGTTTTTGGCTCTTCTATTTTCATGTGGCCATAATCTTTGTCCGCTGGATGAAACGTTTCTATGATATTCATTTCATCAAACTTAGTACATTTTCTACAAACAACAGAATTATGATGATCATTAATATGATTTTCGGGATTATAATAATTTAGTAGAATAATAATTATATTGGCACTCATACAAACTTACGAGTTTGAATGTTCAAGGGCAGCGGCTTGGGCCTGGGCTTGCGCCGGTTTGTCGAAGCTTGAACTTGACTTGAGGATAGATTTCCGTGGACGTTTGTTTAAATTCTCCGTCATTTTGGTCAAGCTGGTTGGTGTCGGAAGACGAGTGGATCAGAAAATTGTAATGTATAACAATCTAGCACTCAGCCTCAGTATTTTTGACGGTAACCCAACAATTGGGCCGCTCGGATGGAAGCACTTCCAGGGCAGGGGTCAAAAGACGATGAATGGACAAGACCAAAGAGTTATTCGAAATCGAACCTCCAATGAGTTGTTAGTATACCCTGGTAATCCAATTCCACTTCTTGCTTATTCCGATTGGATTGGATTAACGCTGGTATGATATTCACAACGTAATACACTAAAGTATTTTACTTGCTGATAAGCCGAAATAAACTAAATACTGAATGACTGAATGATGACGATGATTTCGATGCGTGACAGTTCTGCAAGCAACAGACAGACAAGGTCAATACTATTAAAATGGCCTTTGACGAGATTGATGAATAAAAATTATTTTTGCCCAAATTATATGCCAAATAGTAACATTGGCAGTTAATTTAATTGATACCCTTGGATCCAAGCAAGTTCCGTTTGCTATTGTGCAGTGCAATTAATTGACCTCTTGTACCCCACTACCGTGTTTCCTGTGCCAATAATTCCAGAAATATGCAGATTAGATCAGATTGGAAGATCTTGGGATTTGGATATAAGATTTTATTTGAATAAAACCAACAGCACATGCACAAGGAACTTCTCAAATCACAAAACAGACTCCCTGATGAGATGACTTCACTTACTCCTCCTGAACCGTACCGTTCGGTCAAACTCGGTAAAAGTCGCATAAAAAATAAATCAATCTTTCGTAAAAAAAAAAAATTAATTCTTATGTTCGAAATCCGAACCTTCAATAAATTAAGAAAGAACAATGCTTTTTCTTAACTGAGCGTCACTAGTTACATGAACCAATTATTCCGAGCAACTTAAGATACACAATGCAGGGAGATACAAGTTGCGCAGCAGAAAGGTTGTACACAACCTTACAAACATTGCACTCACGTCACCATTTCTAAACACACAAGCGTTTGAATTTCGGAATGACTATTATTCTTATTATTCAGTTACGAAGACGAGAGAACATTACGTTTACATTAACGCAGTCCGTAGTAAATTAGTAAAGGTGGCAGTGTTTGAGAATCGTTATCTCACGTACACTTGGGAGATTTGATGAAAATTTGGATCGTTTAGTATTATGAACTGGTAACCGTGCGCTAAGCCAGTTCGTTTCTTCGTGTGGTAATTTCTGTTTTCTATGGATTAAGTAAGTTATAAATCCGGGAATGGTGGAATTACTGGGGAAACTGATACTGGTTCCTTGACCCAATCCTCTAGAGACTTTTTTGCAGTATTCAACGTCTCGTCCATAGATTTCTTTGCCGTCACCGTAATACCATCGATGGACTTGATGGTAGAATTGATGAATTCACCTTTATTCTACTCCACAGTGTGCGACAGTTCCTTATAGTTAAAATAATTAAAAAATTAATAAGATGCAGTGTAACCTGCAATTCTGGAAACGCGTTAGAACTTTATTAGGTGTTCACTAACTTTTAGTTCATCGTTAATTTTCTTCAGTACCCACTCCATGGCAAGGCGTCCCTGTGAATTAAAGAAACAGTGAGCATGCGCTGGACGTAAAAGTATTTTAATTCAGTAGTATAGAATATTAGGTTACCTTGCTAGCATTAGTAGAAATAGTACTGGCCAGCAGCCCTTCAACGTAACTACTCAAAGGTACTCCTTCCACGGTAATTACAGCCTCCTGCTTTAGTAACGTTTTTTCAGGATCTTTCGGATGCGGCGTGTATTTTAAGGTCTCATCGACGGCAATATGTTTACAAAATGTAATCTGTATAATAATATTAACGTGAGTGATGTTGAACCAAAATTCCTTTTAGAACATGAAGGTTACGCTTATCAACATCACAGTTGCTTACATTTCTAGTCTTGAGCGTCATGATCTTTTCCCTAGGGTTTACTTCCGACTTCTCGTTGGCATACATTACACTAGGGGATCCTATAATCTGAAACGTGAACATTCGATCGTATCAAATTTAGCAAAAAACCGTATTCATTTACGATTTCGCAAACGCCCGAACATAATGAATATCGTTGGCCATATTTGATGGCTTACTTTTACTTACAGCTTCAATCCATAAAGGTATACCCCATTGAGAGCCAATTAGTCGATGAGTCGAGAGTACTCCACCTTCTACTTTACGTTCAACGACGTCGATTCCGACAACGGAAGGATTCATAGGGTTTGGATATTTTCTCCATGCTGCCTGTGTGACTTTATCCCATGAATGACTGGAAGAATACAATATTCCAACCGTTAAGCAATTACTTAACTAGTGTCTCTGCTATGTTGTTCGTAGTTAGTTACCAAGAAGCAACTTACTAGTTTAACCCCTATAGGTTACATTCAGAGTACACTAACAATTATTAAAGCATAACCAAACTTGAATTTGTGGTGTCTTAACTTTACCTGAAGGTGTATTCGGACGTCCAGAATTTCATTATGAAAATTTGATTTTTAGATTCGTTTGACCTTTCCAATTTAAACCAATTTATCAGACCTTTTGCCCTTGATGGAGGTTGGACTGAGGTCCGAAGGTGAAGTGAAAGAGAAATTCAAATGCATTGGAAGAAGAGGAGCAAATTTACCAAATTTTGGATTAAATAATTTTTCTGGACTTTTTCCTTGTGGGTTTTAAATATTCCTTTCCACGACAAATGAATGACGTAACGCAAAAGGAAAAAGTCTCACTTTTCTTCAGAAACAATAACGGGCTCACTAGTCAAAAGAAGGTGCGCAATAGTTTCGGAGCTGAGAGGTTCACGGAATACTAGTTTATTTAAATATTCAAACATCGTCCGTGATTAATCAACTTAAATGACTGATCTGCCTGTGCGCTTAAATTATTTTCCCAATTAGTTTATTTGTCGCAACGTTACGGAACTTTGTACCTTCTTGAGGCGATGAGAAATTGTTTCGAATTTGTTTGGGATACAATGTTAGTGGGTCAAAAAATTGAACTTGGGAAATGAGTCTAATTTTTTTTTGAATGTCATAAAACCGTTGTTTCTTGTAAAAGAACGGGTCCAGCAGAAAATAAAAATTTGAGGGTGTTGTAGATCTTATGTAGAATTCTGGAGTGTCAAATTTCTTGAAGTGGAGACAGGGTAGGAAGGGTAAATGTTGCAAAAGGAGTGGATGAACAGGAAACAGTAAGTTATTAAGCATTCAGTAATAAATAGTAAATTTCTCACTTTCATCCATATTTGATTAATTAAATACAACTACAAAGAAGGCAACAAAAAAAAAGTAAATGTTCAACATTGTAAACCGGCCGAGCTCATTGAAATCCTGTTTGCACAGTTGTGGTCAAAATAAAGAAACTTGTGATCAGCTGCTATGCAAAAGAGCGGGTTTATCGTAGCCAGCCGCTAAATTACCTTTTGTTTTTACTGTTATTTTGTCCAAAAGTTGATAAGAAGGCTTTAGTAGACTGTTGTTCTTGTTGTGTTTGCTTGCCTGTTTGTCTATTATCTTCATCTTGACGTATACCCTGAAAATTTCTTATCCATTCTTGTAGGTAACAAATTGCAGTAAAATCATTTGCTAGGTGCAGTCCAAGTTCAGAGTCAGTGTCAACTATTAATTAAAGGTGAAGGGATACAGGGGTTAGAGAATCACTCCTCTCTTTACCTGCCTCTACTTCATCGAAAACAAAGTTCCCATTTGCAGGTGTCAGTTGCATTTCTCCGGATTCTGAATTGTTTAATACGCTTAAGAATTGCACTAACTGTTCAGTGTACCGCCAGTCTTAATTTATTTACCTGCCTAAATTCATCCTCATCGTCTTGGATCAGCGCATCACATCACATAATCTTAATTTATCATTACTCGACATCACCGTGTAACAACAAACCCTTCGTCTTCGTGCAATCACGAGGGCAAGGTAAGGCACTTTCTTTACTGCGGCTAACTTTCAATTACAGAGCTGTATTTCTCTATTTCAAAAGCTGCAATGGACGAGAAGGAAAACAAGGACTTCAAACTGAAATACGAGCGGTGCAAATCGATTGTCCTAAAATGGGAGACAGCTTTCTCAAAGGAAAAAGGCCAACAACCTACTAGGGTAAGGACAGGAATAACAATCGTTTCCGTTTCCAAATTCCGAGCAAAGTACTAGGGGTACAATGTTTTTATTCGTTCTGTTCGTTTGTCAGAATGACTTCAAGCTCGCCCCTCGTCCAGTTCAAGTGGCGTATCTAACTTATTTTGAAATGAAACACTTGCTAGAAAAACTTAATAAAGCAAAACGTGACATGCGAAGTTTGCCCGGATCCCAAGTGAAGAAAAATCAAGCGGCAGAAACCCCATTAAGAATATTTAGAAAATGCACCACTGGAAATGAATGTGTAGAGGAGTACGATCCGTGGCTCGAAAAATCGCAAGCACTTCAAAATATGACAATGGATGGAATTAAACCAATACCCCCAACACCTAGAAAATCTGCCGTTTCAGCAAAAATGCTAGCCGCCCTGCCCTACCTTAAAATTCATTTCAAGACTCCATCCAAGCAAAATCCGAAGAAACTTGATGATGGAGTACCGTTTGGCAAGCTTAATTCAAAATTATACGCCCAACAAACGGAAAAAGGAACAGACACAATACCAGTTCCCCGTGGAAAACTCGAAACAAGTGTAACACAGGCAAACATGGATATAGACAGTAATTTAGACTTTTCGAGTGAAATTGACAGTATCCTGTCGGACGTAAGGCGAGCAGTCGAGGCATTTGACAAGGAAGACTTCGATGACGACATTACATTGAATTCAGTTGGATGCACGCTTGGGCTTAATATTCGTTTCCAGGAGCCCACTATAGGTAACTCTTTGTTACCTGAAAAGAATGTGAGTCAGTCCAACGTTATCGAATACTCTGAAAAATTTCAGAGTCAGCTGAATTTTCACTCAGAAAAAGTTTCATTCAAAGCAAAAGGGATGAATCAAGGATGGATAGATCGATGTCACATTGTTGATGCTGATGGTGGAATTGTGATACATCCAGAAAACGGTGAACTGAATGGTACGCAGTTATCCATGGCCGATTTGGAAGGGTCAATGACGTCGGGAACAGCCAACAAATCGCAGGAGGCGCTTTTGGTTACTTCCCCTTCTGAATTACATTCAGAGTCACAAACCCCCAAAAGGTTAACCAGAGCTTCGCAGACCGCTGACATTAAACCTCTGGAGTCACCGTCGTCTCCAGACGGCAAATCACTTTTAGAATCAGAAACCCCCAAAAATTTAAATAGAGCTTCAAAGACTGCTGGTATCATACCACTAGGGCAAACGCCTAAATCTCTTCCGGTTGCTAAACTACTTTCAGGCTCAAAAAAGTCCAAAAATTTAACTAGAAGTTCGAAGACATGTGTGATCAAATCGCCGAAGTTGGCGGCAGCACCCTCTAAAATACGTTTGGGATCAAAAGTTCCCAAGACGTTAACCCGAACTAAGAAAGTACTGAAAAGAAATACACAAGTAACAACAGAAAATGAAGGGCTCATTGTTAAAAACGCGAAATCAAGGAAGATGGTTAAGGCTGCTATGCCGCTTTCAATGGATGGCAATAAAAACGATGGAGTTACAAAAGAAATTCACGACAATGTTACACTACCATCAAAGAAACGGAAAGCTGACGAGATAACCGATTATGACTTTATTGATGATCAGGAACAGAAGAACTCGTTGCAGAAGAAAGGAAGAAAACGTATTCGACTCGTTCGACAAAAGTATGCGAGTTCATGGTTGATTTTGATTTGTCAGGAGCAGGACTTAGGACACACACAGACTAATTTCTTGTTGTTTTCTTTCTGGCTTATACAGGAAAACAGACGATAATTTTGTGCGCATCGACGTAAGCAAAAAGTTATTTGTTCGTGGGAAGAAGAAAATGACAGGAATTATGAACAAACGACTAAACTGGAAGCTAAAGAAGAAACAAGTCTCGGCAGAATCTAAAATTATGCTTTTGAAATGTAAAAAATGCGGTGGAGTGGGACATTTTGCCAAATTCTGTGTGATAGGTACATGTAATATATTTGTAATATGCGAATTAAGTGATATTAGTAGGCTCTGAATTCGGTTTTTATTATCTTTCAGCACTGAAAGAACAAAACAATAATCCAGAAGAAATCGACGACAGTCCTTTTCCAAGTTTGGAGGAAGCTGCTCGTATGATTTGGAGTAAGAAGGCTTCAGAAGCTTCCAAAAATCGAATATCTATATATGGTGAACGCGAGACCGTAGTAACGAGTCGTGACAACCTGTTGCAAGCAACCGAAGCGGCGCCGGAATTTAGCCCATTAACTTCTGAAACCATCGATAAGGACGAAGACGAAGCTGATATTGAGCCGACATTAGTATTGGTATCTCACGGTGACATGGACTTGGATGAAAGTCAAACTGAAAATGAATCGAATGTATCAGTCTCTCAATCGCAGCTCAATGCCAATGGCTATGACTCATTTCTATTTAATCCAGTGACACAAAGCGACAATCCACCAGCTGAAGAATTGAGACAATTCGGCCCTGTATTTACGCAGGGGTTGAACGAACCAGATGCAGTGTCTGACACAGCAGGTTCGAATTTATTTGCAACTACACTAAATTCCAACTTCGCTGACGATTCTTAGTCTAGTTTGAAGTTTACATTACAGATGCCAAGCTGCTGGACGAAGCTATGAAACTATTTGGTTATAAAGATTTTCGACCGGGACAGAAGGAAGCGATTACGCGTGTGTTGTCCGGAAATTCTACTTTAGTAGTTTTGTCAACTGGGTCAGGGAAAAGCTTGTGCTACCTTCTACCAGCGTTTTTATATGCCAAGAAATACCCGGGGTCTATGACAATCTGTATTTCTCCTCTTGTTTCACTCATGGAAGATCAGGTTTGTAGATCTTTAAAATTTATTATGGCTTTAAACAAAAGTAAGATTCGACATGTGGATGTTACAGGTTCAAAGCATACCGCCGTTTCTCAGCGGAGCTTGCCTTCATACGAATATGTCTCTAAAACAGCGTGAATTGGTTTTGGAGAAAGTTCGACAGAAGAAATTGCAGGTCCTTCTAGTCTCACCTGAAGCTGTTTGTGGTGGATTATTCGGCCTCTTGCGAAATGTCAATGAACTTCCGCCAATTTCTTTTGCATGTGTTGATGAAGTTCACTGTATTTCTGAATGGTCGCATAATTTTAGACCGTCGTATCTCCGCGTATGTCAGGTGAGAGGCGTATTTTATCTAAAGCACTCTGGCATAGAAATTGTTCATCTAAAATCATTGTATTCTCACGGTTGACGTAATCACTCATCCTCGATTACAGATTCTGCGCGACAGACTAAATGTGAAGACTATTCTCGGACTTACGGCGACAGCAACTAAACATACAATTACAGGCGTCTGTGAACATCTCGAGATTGACCCTAATTCAGTTATTCGAGGTGAAATAGTTCCGGGCAACTTAAAGCTTAGCTGCTCGAGAGATTTGAATCGAGAAGAGGCATTAATTGCACTTTTGAAGAGTAAACGATTTGATGAATGTGATTCAATCATTATTTATTGCACGAGAAGAGAACAATGTGAGAGGATAGCTACGCTGATTCGCACCATTCTAACGGTAATTTCTTTGAACTTTGGTTTTAATATTTGTTTTCCTAACTCTGTGACTATCGTATTATTAATGTGGTTTTGCGAAGGATAAAGTACAAGGCGTAATCAAGGAGAATTCTAGACGTCGAATGTCTACCGAATGTGAAGCCTATCACGCAGGAATGTCTGCTGCCAGGCGTAAATCTGTTCAATCGAATTTCATGGCAGGTTAGTTGAGAACTTATTTTTAAGATGAATATCATTAAAAGGATAATGTGTAAAGTTTTGCCGTAGGGAAAATTCGTATTGTTGTTGCCACCGTGGCTTTTGGGATGGGAGTTGATAAATCAGATATTCGTGCTGTCATTCATTTCAACATGCCTAAGACATTCGAATCTTATATTCAAGAAATTGGAAGGGCTGGCAGAGATGGACTTCCTGCTGAGTGTCACCTATTTTTGGATAGTAACAAGGTCAGTTTTATATCACTGCTTAGTGTACGAATACAGTTATTAAAGTACTTTTTTCTCACTATTCACAGGGGAAGGACATTTGTGAGTTGAAGCGTCATATTTATTCGAACTCAATTGATAGAGCAAGTCTACGCAAGCTTCTAAAGCGAATTTTCAGAGGCTGTACATGTCAAAGAAATATGAAAATCCGGGGTTTGGTGACTGACGAGGCGGAGCCTTCTGAAAAGAAGTGTCCAGGACACGAAGTTTCATTTTCCGTACAACAGACGGTCCAGGAACTTGATTTACAAGATGAAAATATTGAGACCCTTCTGTGCTACCTCGAACGTTATGCAGATAAGAAATTGATTAAAGTATTGCCGAAGTGTTACCATATGTGTTCAATCCAATCTTACGGTGGGACGAACTTGCTCAAATCTGCGGCGAGAAATGTAAGTCTACGCCACCAATATTACATTGTAAATGAGATTTTTTTTTTAATTTTTGTGAGAAAGCTTATGCTAAAAGTTAGTAATGTTCAACTGTATGTTAAATTTTGTTTTTCAGAGTGCAGCTCTAGCGGCTGCAATAGCAATTCAAAGGGAAAAGAAAAAGTTCAAGGATGCGGACGTTCATCTGGAGTTCAATTTCATAGAGGTAGCCGAGACGTTAGGTTGGTCAAGTGCTCAAATGCGAAAAGAATTGAAAAGTTTGGAATGGGCTGGAACACAATTTGATGACACAGGTCCTACGTCTTTGTATTTGTAAATTGTGTAGAATTAATTTGGGTGATGAATATTAATGTAAATATTTTTAATTCTTAAATTAGGAAGTGCTATGAGATTTAGAAAATCCGGAATTTTAGTTGAGTTTTCCGATTTGGCGTATCGCATGTTTACGCCTGGAACACTGTCGAATGAAGAATCGGATGCAGTGTTGAATTACCTCCATTCCAGAAATACGGATCAAGAAACAATGGAACTCTTTCAGTTAAGCCGTATCTATCAATCGCTATTCAGGTATTTGAGATTCATATTAGTTTGACAACGCCGAAATACGTCTTCTATCTCCTAAATTTCTTTAAAATGTATCTTACAGTAATTCTTACAAGTCGGTAGAACCTCTCTGTGAAGCTTGTGATGACGTCAAGAGTGATAATTTGAAAAAGTTAATACTGGACTACTTCAACAGCACGGATGTGGGAGTTAGCGCGGGTTGGAAACCTGTAAGGAAATTTTAATCCAAAAAATTTTCACTGCGGATAAACGTTTTTTTCTTTGTATTTAGCCAACAGCGGGTATTAGTGATAGCGGGAAGGAGGAAGCAATTCGACAGGATATCCGGAAATTACTTCAAAATCATACAGATATTGAGTTTAGTAGTCGGGCGATAGCAAGACTTTTTCAAGGAATTTCCAGTCCGTGTTTTCCAGCGGAGGACTGGTGTAGAAACAGATCTGTCTGGAGACGTCATCTAGACGTTGACTTCCATTTCCTGTGTCAGGTCGCAGCGCAAGAAATTTGTTGAAGAAAGAGATAAGCGTACCTTAATTTATTACTTCCATTCACTTGTTTTTTGAGTTTACATTTAGCCTAATAATTTCGCGATATTTTTAATTTTATGACAAGTTAAATAAGCAGTTCATTGGTGAATTACAGCAGTAAAGTTGCGCAAATGCGCTATTAAAAAGTGTTTACAAACTCATATTTTTTGTCAGGTCATCCTCATTAATGGCCCACGCTTTCGGTTAAGTATTTTTATTTTAAGTGAGTGCATCGAAAAATGTTTGCCATCTTGTCTAAGTCTCTTAGGTTGCATCTGCGCATGCGCTTATGGTCGTGACCGTGAGATGAAGTAAGGGCTGAAGCTGATCATTCCTCATCCTCACCCTTCCTTTGTCTACTCAGTTCGTAATTTCTCTGTTCGTTCAAATATCTCTGCAAGGCTTGCAGTGCAAGCTAAAGTTTCGGTTTGTAAAGATTGTGTTGACCTTGGAATTCTAATCTAAATATTGTTCTAAGACATTAGTCTATATCTCAGAAGCTGTCATCCGTATCACAATTATTCACAAATCATTTTGCCACCAGTGTTTTTACAGATGAGATCAGCTGGGATCTGTAATAAACCATATGCAAGAACAAATGTTCCCACAGAGAGAGTAAGACCGACCAGAGACATCCGTAGACTCTAGCCACATCTTAGACCGGATACCCGAGTAAGGTAAAAGTTGGTAACAAATCTTACAAAAAAATAACATTGTCTTCAATCGTAGCTGGAGCCAGAAGTACGTCAGTTTTCTTTTATATTTTGCAGCCCTGCACTTGAATCTCAAAAAAAGTCGCTTGAATGAATTCCATTTCCGTTCACCGTATGATCTCCGGGAGTGGACCCGCCGCAGTTTATTTGGACTATAATTCGACTACACCGTTGGCCCAAGAAGTAATAGATGCAATGAAACATGCAATGGAAAATTCATGGGGGAATCCGAGTTCAAGTCACGAAGTAGGATCTGCTGCAAAGAGATGTGTCGAACAGAGCAGGCGAAGTATCAGTGGAATGATTGACGGAAATCCGGAAGAAATTATCTTCACTTCCGGTGGAACGGAGGTTTGTTTTGCTGCTCACCTCTAAGCAAGCATGGTTCATTTTTAACTTGCGGTTTTAAAATAACGTTTAGTGCTTTAAAAGGTTTCTTTTTTCATTAGGCTAACAACATGGCTATAGTGTCGGCTATTACCAATCGTAGTGTCCCAGGGGAAAAGCCTCACGTCATCACATCTAGTGTTGAGCATGATTCTGTCATGAAATGTTTGGAGGACTTGGAGAAACGGGGCTTGATCGGTATAGAAATGATACAAAATTATTTTCGAGCCTTCTCATAATTTTTTTTTACCAATATTTGACGCAAATCTTTACTCAATTGAATTGATTCACAGAATACTCCATAGTTCCAGTGTCACCATTTAATATCCAAAATATATTAAGTTCCATCCAGGCCACGATAAAAGATACAACCTGCCTATTGACTTTCATGCATGCCAACAATGAAAGTGGAATTATTTTACCGATTCGGGAAATTTCGAGGAAGGTAGTAACACCCGCAAATGAATTTCGACTAGCTGAAGGACTTCCTCGAATTTACTTCCATTCCGATGCTGCACAAACGATTGGCAAAATACCAGTTAGTATTACTGCATTGGGTGTTGATTATTTGACAATTGTTGGACATAAGGTACGTATAAACGTATATCTGCCACAGAGTGATTTGCTGGAAATATATCAATTGAAGAATTATTCAGTAAATATCCCTGTATCAATACCACAAAATCAAATCTGAGAGTTTTTTTGCTGCAATTTGACCAAAACGCATAAGTTTTAATGAGCTCTCAGGTTTGTATTCTTATCCCCAATACCTTATGTGAAATATCAATAATTACTGAATAGCTTCCGTATTCGCTGATATAATTTTGCTTCGTGTGCTGCATAGTTTTACGGACCAAGGATCGGAGCCCTTTATGTCCGAGATATCAGAAATCCAACTCCTGTCGTTTCATTACTGCAAGGCGGGGGGCAAGAAAGGGGAAATCGGCCCGGAACGGAAAATACGGTTATGATTGCTGGACTTGGGAAGGCTTGTGATCTTGTAACAAAAGATTTGGAGACCTATTCGAAGCGAATGTGCGAAATGACAACCATGTTAAAGGATGGATTGTTGGTACGCCGCTTATTTAAGTTTTATATGTTGAGTTGGTTAACTGTTTTGAACAATTGTAATTCATATTTCCGGTTTCTCTTCTGCATTAGGCAAATATTCCAGATATTCGTATAAACTTCGATACAGATGGCATTCCCAGTTTATACCACTTGCCCAATACACTCAGTATTAGAGTTCCATCCGGACTTTCGGGAACTGCAGTTCTGAAACAATGTAAGAATGAACTATACGCCAGTGTAGGGGCAGCGTGTCATTCGAACCTGGAAACACCGTCCAGTAAGTTTCTCCTATTTCTTGCTCATTTAACCTGTTAATTGCTTGCACTGCTTTATATCTTAGTATATCTTTACGAATCCAAACAATCAAACGAATCAAACAAACAACGGTGGAAGATTCAGGGATATTGTTCGCTGCTCCAATTTTAGCGTTTTTAGAACTGTTCTTGAATGCCATGTTTCATTTTGTATTCAGAAATTTTGATCGCCTCTGGATTAAGTGAAAACGAAGCAAGAAGGACGATACGATTAAGCGTCGGTAGGGACACTACAGAGGAGGAGATTAGACGAGTCATTGCAGCTTTCGTAAGATGCAGCAAACACCAGTGCTCGAAAGGACCCATGGATTAAAATAAAAATATCTGGAATCACGACCATTTAATGATCGCGATTTCCGTGTGATGTGATTATCTGATCATACTCAATCTAGAATCTGGAGAATAAATAAAGTCAGCCAAAGTATCAATACTGCGGGAGATGGATTCCTAATTAATTTCGCTTTAGCTACCAATTAATTAATTTGCGGAGTGCATTACGTCCAAGAATATTTTCGTTTATATAAAGAGCGAGCAGGGGCGTTAGGCGGTGCACGGGGAAGATTCAAATTCACATTGTAAACAAAAATTCTCTAAAATTATTATTATTGTTTGTTACTAACAAAATAAAAGTTGAAAGTCCTCCAGAACTCAAGAAGAAATTCATTTTTAATTGTTTTAATTAATTATCTTGGTGGGTTAAACATTACAAGTTAAATCACCACTCGAGGTGCCAGGGTTTAAAAATTCAGCGTAACAATTTCAACGCTCGGTTCGAGTAAAGGTAGTTATTACACGTATTATAGCCGAGGTAAACGGTATAGGCACTCCGTGCCTATTAGGCAGTCAATTCAGTTTAATTCAATTGCTGTGCTCCTGTGTCTTTTCTTGCAGTCGTACTAATCCTCCAGAAGTGGCGACCTAAACTACTGGAGTCCCTGGAAGGTGGGAAACATACCAAATTACATTGAAGTTAACGTTTAGTTCCGATAAATCATGTCAACATTAGTTTACGATGGGCGGAATTAAAGAACTGTATTTCAATCCCAAAGTTCTTCTGAATAAAGGATGGACTTGGAAGTCAGCTCCTCCTCGTCGGCAACTGAAGAAGGAGATTGTGTTCTTGAAACCGAGGAACATTTAGTATGTAATATACTCCGAAAATAGTTCTTGCTTGTAAACTCACTACTTTCTGTTTGTTAGCTGTTTCATTTTGTGATATTAGGTGAACGGTGATGACGAGGGGGACGCTTCAGAAATTCAAACTAATTTCTCGCAACAAGAGACGCAACTGTTAGAGGTACTAGTGCCTAACGAAGAAGCTGAAAACATTTATATCGAGACGTCAATGGTGGAAATGGAAGTTTCTGTAGTGAATGATCAAGATACCCATGAGAATCAAGACGTTTTGCAAGACGAGGCCCCAAGAGTTAGTGATAGTGCTTACAACGAAGGGACCTTAACAATTCAGATCGAGTCTCAGCAATCAGTGAGTAGTGATGGTGAGGAAGTGGAGTTAGTTGAGGCTGATGAGACTCCTATTCACATTAAGAGTGAACCATCATCGTCGTCCCCTGCAGGTAACTGTGCCTTCACCTGTGATCTGTGCTACGAGAAATTTAAGGGTCAATTCAGTTTCTTCGAGCACCTACGGACGCACTACGACGACTCTAGTGGCGTAACAAAAGCGGCTGCAATATCTCCGCCGATCACTGAAGCGACACCAGCATCATCCTCCAGTAAGCTCAGAGAAAGACTCAAACTGCTCAAAGAACTGAGGCAAAATTCATCTGAACCGACTTTGCTACTGCCTGAAAAGGACGCTACACTGGCTGTGACACCCGAGCATGACCATCATATAGGAGATTTAAACGCTAATAAAGTACATCTCATTCAACCGCACAGTTCAGATGATACTGAATATTATGAAGAGGGTGAGGGAGACGATGACAGTAGTTATGACTCGAGAATTCTTGACAGTGAGGGTAATTGCATTGGAGTTAAAGAGGAAATTGATTCAGATGAAAACGTTGAACGAGATGCTGATGACGAATACGTGGATGATATCAAGTACGAGGAACCGAAGGAGAAGCAACGAGTAAAGGTTAAAGGTAGTCCTGGAAAGAAATCCAAACAACATCAAGAAATCCTCTGTCCGGATTGTGGAGAGTTCTTTGAGAGTTTGACCAAATTAAAAGCCCATACAAAATTGAATCACGATGAAGTAGTAATCAGTAAAAAGGCAGCCGCCGCCCTAACACGATCCGAACGCTTGAGGCTTAGAGTTTCAACGTTGAAGTGTAAGGAATGTGCAAAAGTGTTCAATCACAAAAATTCGTTAGTTTATCACATGAAAGGCCACGCGAACGAGAGGAACTATGCCTGCCCGGATTGTAACAAAAAGTTCTTAACATCCAGCGCTTTGAATGTAAGCGTTTACAATTGTCTTTATTTCATTGGTGGCGGATACGTCGGCACGGACTTTAGAAATCAGCCATTCGAATAAGATAATTAAGATGTACCTGTATATTAAGGTACACATGCGTTTGCATACTGGAGAGAAGCCCTATAAATGTCAACACTGTTCGAAGCCATTTAGACAGTGGGGGGACTTGGCTTATCGTAAGAGAATACTTATTCCAGCTTCTTATTTGTAGTGTTGGAATTTTCTAAATATATTTTCTTCCAGACATGGTTTCGCTCCATTCCAACGTGAGAGCATACGTCTGTGAATTTTGTGGAAAAGATTTTGCACGGAAATACAGGTAAATTCTTGTCCTCGCAAGACCAGGTCTCCGATTGCCTTTCGTCTCGTGGTAGGTATAAAGTTCATTTCTTTTCACAGCTTGACTGTCCATCGCCGGATACACACGCTTGAACGTGACTATACGTGCGAATTCTGTTCAAAGTCTTTTAGAGCCGCCAGCTACCTTCAAAGTCATCGCAGGATTCGTAAGGCTTCACAACAACAACAAAATTTTTTGTCTCTACTTTCTCCATTTTGTGTTTATAGATACGGGTGAAAAGCCTCATAATTGTGACGTGGTAAGTATAAGAAATAGTGCCAAAGCACTGTTTCACCCAACAAAGTCCATATTTTGTAAAAATATTTAACTATTACACAATTGTTGTTCCACAGTGTGGGAAACCATTTCGAGTAAAGTCTGATATGAAGAGGCATCGTCAAAGTCATAATCGTCATGAACCTAAGCCTCGAATTCGTAAAGAGCGAGAACAGGCTCCATCCCGAGCTGCCACAGCGTCAACAAATAATCTACGAGTAGCATTTACTAGACCGAAAGCTTCAAATGTCACACAACAGGGCCGTGGACGAGTGGACGTTGTGGAAGAGGCTGTAATAATGCACAACCTTGTCGCTGTGGATGAGTCTGGACAGGTGAGTAAAACTATGGTCTTTATTGAATAATTACCGGTACGCTTTCTGCGGTACTTCGCCTCCTAACGCTTATCTTTTTCTACTTGGGGAAAATGTGTTTTAAAATACATGCAACCTGTGTTTAACAAATGTCATGACAGATTATTGAGCTGGAGCCACAAATCGCGGAACAACTTAGAGCGGGCCAAGTAATCCAGGTTCCCCTTGCAAGTTCTTCGACAAGGGCTACCCGTAGAATAACGATTGAAAACGAGGATGGGTCTATTATTACCGGTGACCTTGAACCACATGACTCCATGAATGTAAGTAACATCAGGAAATTTTATGGCGTCATTTTGTGACTTGAAATTATTGATACTAGGACGAATTAAAGGAAGAAATGCCAGTAGAGTACATACAACATGCAGTTCTCGCCACTGATTCAAATGACCCTACTCAGGGATCGCTGTATGTATGGCCTGCGTTCATGTAATATTGGGATTGGAGAAGACTTCCCCAAACTTCCAGTCCATTCAGGAACTACAACTGATATTTTATGTGCTCCTCTGAACTGAAATTCCAAAATTGGAATTTTACTTCTCACATGTAATCGATTTATATTTATTTTGGCCTTTTTAACTCTTTTAATTTTTAATTATTAAATGTTAATATTTAGTCCATTCGAAGGTCAGTTGTTGAGTAGGACTAAACTATAAATTATGACTTAAAAGTGATTTATAAAAAAAATGAAGAAAGCTTCCCATTGTATCATTCCGTTAACAACAATATTGGAAAATAACAAATTGAAAGATCGCGATTTTTTTTACCGCTCGTCTATTATATACTCCATTATAACCCCGTCGTATCTATCGTCAAATCCATGCAGGATCACTTGCTGTGTATGTCCATCTTCTGTTGGTAAGTCAAGTTCTAGTTCCATAGGTTCTGGTTGTAATATTTCAATAACGTTTTCCATAAGCTGATAGGTCCGCTTGGGCTTCCTCGGCTTTGAAATCTTCTGAATGATTCCGTCCGAGCTGTTGGCATCGGCCTTTCCACCTCCATCGTTTCCCAGATGGTTTATGTTGATATGACGAGCCAGGTACGCTGTACGACTATAGCTTTCACCGCAGTATTGACATACATGCTTAGTCCCCTGGTGGACATGAATATGCTGCCGGAGGTTATTAGGACATCGAAAAGCCTTGCCGCATCCTGGCTCTGGACATGGAAACGCCTTCCGCTCGTCATGTGATAGTTGATGAGCCTTCATCTGCCAAAGGCTGAGGTATCCTTTACCACATGTTGCACAAATGTGCTTTACTTCTTTAGTATGAACCAGCTTCCGGTGGCGAGTCAAATCCTGAGGCCTCTTGCTGCTAAATCCACACACCTGAAATCAAAAGGATTACGAAAAATGTAACGCTTCACCGCATTTCCAAGAACCTGTCATTCTTTGTCGGATTCGATTTGCGTACATTTTAATGACACCAAGTGAAAATAGTTAAGTTGCTTATTACATCGTTTTAAACAAATTACCCAACTCGAGTTGCTCAGAAGAGACCTACCTCACACATGAAGCGGCGGATATTCGTATGAGTCGTCATGTGGTTCTCCATATCACTTTTCTTTAGGAATTTTCTCCCGCATTCATCACACTTGTTTTTCATCTCTCGAATTCTGACCAAATGATTTCGCTGAAGATGAGCCTGAAGACTTGAGTCATTAATATATCGTTTTGGACAGACAGGGCATACAAAGTTACCCAACATAGATTCAGGGTCAATTTGATGTTGATTAACGAGATGACTTTTGAGGTGATACAATCTTGTGAAGGAGAAACTACACTCCGTACAGGTGAAGCGTCTGGGAATATCCTTTTTCCTTCGTGCAGCGCGATGGTTGAGACTTATATGGCGCCTTAGATTACGTGTAGTGTTAAATCTCCCCTGACAATAGGTACATGTTATGGCTTTGTCATTGTGCACCTTAAGATGTTCAGCGTAGTGACACGGCTTGAGAAATGTAGCACAACAGTGTTTACATTTTATACGCTTCTTCAGACTCCAAGTGCTGGATGCAATTTTCTTTTCATTATTAACGTCCTTGATCAAATCTTCTTCATCTCCACTTGGGTAGAATTCTTCCTCTTCTCGGCCCCAATCTTCGTCATCACAATTTTTTTGCTTCAATTTCTTGACAATCGAATTGGAATGCCTAGATGGGGAAGATTCCAGGTTCTCGCCCGTGTCCAACAGCTCATCTAGTTCAGTTTCCGTTAACTCGTCACCATTCTCCTCGCATTCAGCTTTCATACTGTCAAGAATCGCGCCTGGTTCTACTTTAATTTGAATGCTTTCCATTTCCGGTTCAAGTGTGATTTTTCTAGGACGACCACGTTTCCGCTTTACTGGTGGTGAAGACTCACTAGTCTGATCAGATCATCGTTTGAATTTATATGAAATTCAACAACTGTTCATTTTATTTATAGAACTGTAATACTCACCAATTTTATCCTATTCTTCAAATTCAGTAGTCGATTTCGGGCTTCACATTTATTCCTTATGGTAAGGTTTTTCGTCAACTCGTCGTCGTCTTCCTCGTCCTCGGTTGATAACACATCCTTCGGAAACGAAGGGACCTCTGGAGCATCTTCCTCGTCATCGTCGTCTGATCCCAAATCCTTGTCCTTGTAAGGTCCCACTTTCGCCATAGCCCTGTAATTTTTAAGCCTTTTGCAGGATCTTGGGAAACGGCCTGAACTTCCTGAAGCATACAAAAAAATTTTTTTTAGATGCTTGTTCATTTTTAAGGTTGTACCTTTTAATGTTATAATCAACTAGATTTTACGTAATAATTTCGTTTTTGACTCGGAAGCTCTCCCGATACGGATTTGCAATTTTTTATTTGATTCTTCCAAGGGGTCTTTAGAACTGAGTTGTCTATAGATTTGCTTTTTGAAATTAGATTTGACNTTAAGGTTGTACCTTTTAATGTTATAATCAACTAGATTTTACGTAATAATTTCGTTTTTGACTCGGAAGCTCTCCCGATACGGATTTGCAATTTTTTATTTGATTCTTCCAAGGGGTCTTTAGAACTGAGTTGTCTATAGATTTGCTTTTTGAAATTAGATTTGAAGTCTGGAAGTTTTGACACAGAGACACGAAGTTCTTTATGAGGCTTCTGTGTTCGATCTACAATATCTGTGGTCAATGTCTCGCTGGAATCAGTAGTTCCAGTGTCCCCGGTTTTACAGCTGTCAACATCTTGCACCGTATTGGGTTCGGATGCAATGCCCTCGATTACATTGCCAAACTCAGTGAGGACACCAAATTGAGAGAATATGGATTTCATAAATGATGGAGATTTGGACGCTTCAGTGAAGTCAATGAAAAGAGTATGTAGTTTGGTGAGGGAGCTCACACACTTGTGACAGAATACATAATCGTGACTGAGACCAATTGAAGATAAGGATGATTTTGCTGTTAAGTCAAATAATAAATCCAGTGCTTCTAGTACAGTAACTTCCTTTTCCGCGTGCTTATTTGTTTGACTCGAACCCGGACTTTCCCTGAGCGGGTAGAGAGGATCCGAGAATTTCTTGCTTCTTGCTCTCTGAAACACAAGCTTGTTGTAACAGTTGGCACATTTCTGTCGTTCCTGTTCTGATTGTCCCTCAACATCTTGCTCAGCTTGTCCTGACGGTGACGGTACGCTCCGGGGTTCTGACTCTGCTGGCCCCGCCTCCGTGTGTTCTTCTAAATCACCACCGCGCCCATCACGCTCCTCCACCAAGCTGATGTCCGCCATCTCTTCGGGTTCTTGTTCTTGGTTTTCAAGTGGAAGAGAGAGCTTAACGTCATCAACTTCAACGGACTCGGCCTCTTCATGCTCATCGTCCAGTCTTTCAACATCGAAGGCGGCAGCACTTCCTGAAATAAATTCATCAGGCGCACCAGCAACTAACTGTCCGTCGGAATTAATTGCTAAAATATATGCTGAACCACCAGCGGTGGTGATGTAGTCTCCAGATCCATCAGTTGTGATATACTGTTGATCTTCCCCTCCATCGCCAATGTAGTTCTCTTGGATCTGTACATCTTCGGCAGTAATAAATTGTACCGTGACTGTCCCATCGGGATGAAGCAGATGAATCGTTTCCCCACGTTGTGTGTCCATTTTAATTATCCTAAAATACCAAGAAAGGTATATGTAACATTAATTCTTAAAATTCTAATTAAATTAAATGCTTAAAAATGCAGTAAATATAAACAATCTATAAAATTATGGAGAGCACCGATTTCTGTAGCCGCAACCCTTAAGTATCAATTAACAATCGTTCGTGCTTCGAACTCATCTCCTAGCATATACGCGAACGCAATCCAAATTAATAACCCGAATAAATCACCCTTCTCTTCATCAATTGATTTAACCGTTGTTGATACCCTTGTCAATCGATTTCCTAAAATTAAATTACCTAAAAACTACCCAAAACACACTGAATTTCTTCGTACCACAATCAGAATTCTGATTGTGCTCTGAATGTTATTTAACATTCAGTCGGTCTAGAGTTCCCCTGTCACGTAAAGTGAATTTCAACTGGTCTGGGTACTTGACTTGAATCGCTAAACTAAAAGTTGGATTCATCTGGGACACAACACGATTCGACTATTTATACTTTGAGGTGACATTTGGCCTTTTATGTTTGAGTTTTCTTTTTAGTTTCAATTTATTATTTATAGTATTTCGTATTTAAAAAATTCTGGAGTGTGCGAACCTGTTAAGTTGACTTTAATTGGATATTTATCATTCTGATTAAATCCAAGGGTAATCAATTTTGACAACACTATTAATTAAAGACTTAATTATCATTATTAAATTACCCGTTAATTGGGGTGGGGGCTCAATTAACTTCGGAAGTGAAACGCTGCAAAGCGTCACATTGTTGTGAGAGTCCTTTCAACGAACCAGAAAATGAAGCGGAATTGGCAGTTCGTGACTTTGTTGTGCCAAATAAACGGGTTGAAAATGGCAAAAGACAAAAAGACAATTGCAAGAAACACAAAAATCTTCAAAAATTACGCATTGAAACGAATATTTGATATAGAATAATAAATTTTCCTAGGCTGGAGTAAGGCACGGGGTTAGAATGGTCTCCTCCCAGGGAATGAAAACCCAAGAAAATTCATTTTTCAAAAATGTTTTAGGTTACGGCAATCAAATGCCAGACGAAGTCTGGCATTCAGCCGTACCTTAAAACTTTTTGAGAAATCTGCGCCAAACCTGTTTTTACATTTATTAGGTTTATTATGGTTATTTGGATCCGGTATGCTTATTTTGGTTTATTAGGGTTATTCGCCTAATTTAGGGTTATTTAGATTTATTAGGTTTAGGATTAATGGGGTTCTTCGTATTAATTAGGTTTAGGATTAATGGGGTTCTTCGTATTAATTAGGTTTAGGATTAATGGGGTTCTTCGTATTAATTAGGTTTAGGATTAATGGGGTTCTTCGTATTAATTAGGTTCAGGGTTAATGGGGTTCTTCGTATTAATTAGGTTTAGGATTAATGGGGTTCTTCGTATTAATTAGGTTTAGGATTAATGGGGTTCTTTGTATTAATTAGGTTTATTATTAATGGGGTTCAGGTGTATTAGGGTTATTTGTATTTACTAGGTTTAGGGTTATTTGTATTTATTAGGTTTAGGGTTATTTGTATTTATTAGGTTTAGGTTTATTAGGGTTATTTGTATTTATTAGGTTGAATATTATTAGGTTTCAATCTCAATCTCAATCTCAATTCGAATTTATTTTGGAGGCTCTCGATCTCTCACTGTAAGCGAGATATAATGAACGTTAGTCTCTAACGGTTTAGGTTTATTAGGGTTATTTGCATTTATTAGAATTAGGTTTATTAGGGTTATTTAGGTTTAGGTTTAGGTTAGTGGATGGCAAAATTGCCTTATTTAGAAACTCAGGCAGGAGACAATCGGAGGAGACTATGGGAGCTAACTATCCTAACCCCGTGCCTTACTTTACCCTTTTCCTATTATTTATATTACATATTAAAATATATTGCATATTAGCATTAATAAATATAACAATGATCTTCCTGATGCTGAACGATTGAAGGTGTCGCAAATTGAAACACAAATTACCATCTCCAACCTTGCATTTGTCGCATTTGCAAAATGCCATTTAAATCATCAAAAAAGTCATCAAAATCAACAGAGAATCTTTTTTGAAAATTCACCTTCAACAGTCCAACCCCAGACACCCAGCCGAGTGACTTTGAAACCTGGCTGGGTATCTTCACGAGGATACCCAGTGAGGTATCAAAACACCTAGTCAAGTATCTTAGCTACCTGCCCAAGTATCTTCTGATACCTAGCCAGGTGTTTTAGAAATGCATAGTGTGGGACAATACCGTCAATGACACAAACATTCCAAGACAATTAATCGGGTCGTTTAGGGAAAATGAAGGATTTTACCGTACGGATGTTTTAATTTCGTCTTCTTCGTTTTTAAGATATTCCAAGTTGAACCTAATTTTTCAGAGGATACCTCGCTGAGTACCTAGAGCTACCCAACCAGGTATCGTCGGTCAGGCATTTCTACATATCCGACGAGACCATATGAAAACGTAACTCCAGACATAGGCACTCCTTGAGAGTTATACTATTTTTAATGATATCATGTCCCCCTTTGAGCTCAAGTGTAAACCTGAACAACAGAACCGTGCTGATTTGTATTGTAGGAAATTGTCCAAAAAAGTAGATGTAAATAATACTTACATAATATAATATTATTTTTTCATCAACCCGTGTCATCTTGTCATCTTTTTCATTTAATTGGAGAATATATTTTTATCGTAAAATTCTTAATACTAGTTACAATTTACGAAAAGCACTCTCCTGTTTACCCAACACTGTTGCTTAGAATATGGAACACTCACGCAGGTATCCGAAATACTCAGCCAGGTATCCTCACGTCTGGAGAGAGTTTTTCTGGACAGGATACCTGAATCGGTACACCGGATACCTAACCAAGTGTCCTCTGCGAAAAGACACCTACTCAGGTGTTTTTAATACCTCACTGGGTATGAAGCACTGGAACTGGGAATGGCCAGAATCGCTGACCCTATCCCTTCCTCAGACTCGGAATCTGGGTGCCTATCCTCACCCTGGGATGGTGGAACAACCGAATCGCTCAACCTGAGTGACCTCCGAATAACCCCGAGGGCTGACACGAAGGTGATACAATAAATCACTTTTATTGTATCATCAAATATCTCAAAATGACAAAAGTCTCTGAAGGAGACTGACGGCTATGAAAGCCAAAAAGGAACTCCGAGACCACGGCGTGGTCTGACCGTTGCTAAATAGGCAACGGCTACTCCCTAACTTCTACCACTAACTACAACTAACTAACTACTCCTGGCTAACGGCTAACTCCACCCACCGCCTTCTCATCCGAATAACCCCGACGAGAGACACCAAGGAAATACAATAAATCGTATTTATTGTATCGTCTAGAATCGGAAATGACACAAGTCTCTGAAGGAGACTGAAGGCTATGAGAGCCAAAAAGGAACTGAGAGACCACGGCGTGGTCTGACCGCTGCTAAATAGGCAACGGCCCCTACCTAACTCCCACCACTAACTACCACTAACTAACTAACTCTAACTAACGACTAACTCCGCCCACCACCTTCTCACTGCCTACCCGATGGTGGGAATCTGAGTCTGGGGAAGACTCATGGGGGAAATAACGGCACGTTACAGCCATCCACCCCGAAAACGAACCTCCTCCAGCGGCTTCAGTGGTGGCTTCGTGGGTTCAAGCCGGACTTCCGCTCACGGTTTTTTGCATAATTAGCCGCACGGCGCTGACGCTGTTTCTTTTTCACCTCTGGGTTAGCCTTGAGGTATCTCTGCTTGTTTCCCTTGATGACAGCTCGAATGACGTCGTTTTCCTTGGCTTCTTTAGCAGTATAAGGACACATCCACTTCTTATGTCCGAAGATACCGAACGCAAAGCATCGGTAGCAAATACAAAGCTTCTTGGAGCGGCTGTTCAGGTCAACTTCGTTGACCGTTCTACGTGAACCTTGCCCGAACTGGAAATTACGGGCCACAACATGACGTTCGTGATGAACAATGTCCTTGGTAGCAGTTTCTTTGACCAGGACTTGAACTTCCATGTCCCAATCTTCTATGGCCACCATGATCGGCTGCAATTTCGGCTTGTCGCCCTTCCTAACTTCGTCTCTCTGCTCTAGACGAAACAAATTGATTATGGTACGGTCATAATTGGTAATAACATACCCTCTGGTAATTTTGATGAGTTGTTCTTCAGATGTTGGCAATAATTTGGCAACTTCGGCAGCTCTTCTTGCCGAAAGTAGCTCATCTGGCTGGAAGTCGAACTTCTTAGCTGTTTGAAACCTCCAGTGTAGCACTTCTTCGAGCAACTTTGGTCGACCACCCTTGTAAAGCTGGAAGGTAGTTTCAGGTGATTCTGGTAATTTTACCTTGTACATCTTCAAGGTACGAGCTTTACATTGGTCGAAAACTGAG